>BQNB010053511.1:0-26214 GCA_026074375.1 Tanacetum coccineum
AAAAAGGAGTCGGATGGTTTTTGTTTAGATCAGTGTGGGTGTTTTATAAGATTAGGAGAGAGTATATAGGGCTTATATATAGGAGGGTAAGTATTATAGATTTGATTTTCCTAACAAAATATAAGGGGGGGCGTTGGTCTTTGTTTATGACCGGTGAAAGAGAAAAAAAAGGGATAGAGTGGGCTTTGTGGGTTTGATAACTTGGGCTTGGTTTGATAAAAAAAATATATAGTGAGTGAGTGTTGGTGATGGGCTGCCGAACCAAAGGGAAAAGAGAGGGGCTTTGACCCTATTTTTGTCTAACTAATATTACCTATTAACCTCAGGCCTAATAACCTATTCTAGTCCGATATCTTTTCCTAAATCGTGATTTTTGTCTAGGTGCAATATAAAACACGAGGAAAACGTAAAATAAAAAAATAAAAATAATTTGGCACTCAAGGCCCGTATACGGAGTCATTGGTTTCTCGATTGATAAAAACGAATAATTTAAATTGTAGGATTCGCGAGGGTTTTAAAATTGACGATTTTAATAAAAATTGACTAAACTAATAAAATAAATTATTTAAAATTTAAGGAACAATTATTATATCAGAATAAGTAGTGACCTTAAATATAGGGTTTTATAGTTTGTGTATCTCTATTCACCATGTCTAAGTTTATTATTTCATTATCTCTTTACTTTTTGCCTCCTTTTCTACAGCGAAGCTAAGGTGTCTCATACCAAGCTCTAGGTCTTGATGAAGACCATAAGAGAGCTTTGATCACCTTTTTAGACTTTGTTTGGATGAGCAGGACAACAAAGCCGATGTTGAATTGACATACACCTTCCTCTTCAATAGTGCCATAGAGAAATGCATATTTTAACATTCATATAGTAGACAGTAGAATCCATGTATGATACAAGAAGTGCTAAAAGAACCTGATTGCCTCTAACCTACAACATGTAGCATAAACCTCATTATAATCTAAACCTATCCTCCAGTCTAAACCCATGTGCTACAATCCTGTGCAATATTTTTTACACAACACAAAAACTACTCACACCCATAAAGACTTGAAGACCCATAAGTGCCAAATGCCTTTTTCCAAAATGGCAAATCAACAAGAAACCAAACCACTTGTTAAGTTATGAACTGCAACATACCTCTTGCATAGCTTCAACAAATCTTTCATCAAAAAAGTCATGTTAATAAATTATTGGGTTCTTCATGGGAGAGAAAGCATGCTAACAAACAGTTTGATGATCATTAAGAATATGTTAATCAGTAAGGAGAAGTAGCACAACCAATGCATGGATGTCTGAAGAAGCCTTTTGAATCTTCATCTGTTTGAACTGCTGACTTAGGAAACTCCAAGAATTATGATCTTATTGAGATAATCCTTATGAATATCTGAGTGTTGGGGAAAGTACAAACATTAATGGGTCATCCAAAATGTTGAAATCACCACTGCACCCACATACTCATCATCAAAGGCTCCTAATGTATATGTCAGCATTAGAAAATGCATCAAAATCATCTTCTAAATCAGAGGCAAATATGGAACAAAGGGTAAATCAGCATTAAGGATAGTAATGCATCAATAGTATTTTTCCTCCAAGATAGACAAAATATAATTTCACCAGCATTTGCACTGTGGGAGTACTTGCAACTCACACATATGGCGTGGTAGCATTACTAACAGATGACCTACCAGACGTAAATTTGTTAATACTGGTTAGCCATAGCTGCCTCTTTTGATATGCAATATTTCTCTTTTCAGCTTACAAAAGCTTGTCAAGATGCTTCATCCAGAGCTTATAGCAACCACTTCTTGAGTCAATCATCTTCACAAGTTCATCAAGCAAGACTTGTTTCATCTTCTGTCCATCTGATGGGTGTCCCCTCTTTTTGCCATGTCAGCAACATCTTCCTGAAACTAGTACAACAATGTCTATAAGGTAGAACTATCAGAAGTTATTGTCATGTGCAGCTGGATCAAACATCTTTTACAGGAATCCTGTCCTATTGAGGGTGTAGTGAAAGCAGAATGTATTCCTGAGTAGGTTACATTATCTATTCCGATGAACCTGCAACATAAGAATCTGTGTACCTGCATCCACATTAATAATGATATTATCAATACTAACTAGGAATATAGTTCGTTTGAAATTGCTAGAAAATCAAGATCAAACAACCAATTAAGACCAGTTTCCTGCCACATTTGGTTGATCTTCAAGAAATCAATGTGCAGATCTCTTCTACCCTTTGGTCCTTTTGTTTGTATACTCCTAAAGGCATTACTACTGGTAGAAAATCCAAAGAAAAGGAAAATAACCTTCATCAGATTCCCCCATCAAATTGCCGCAAAGGAATCTAAGGGGTGTTTAAATGGTCAAGGGGCACCCAAAAGTCTCATACAACTAATACAATGTGATTTACCTATTATAGTTCATAAGGTATCATATTTGAGTATGTCACTAATACCCTATTCATTTACATAGCAGGCAGTATTTACTGCCTTCAGCCCAAAAATGGGATAGTGTAACAGTAAGTCTGCTGAACATAGTTTCTAGATCCTCAATTAGGGTCCTGATTTTCTTCAGCAATACCATTCTGTGTAGAGTTCTAGCCACACTAAACTCCCTTTTAATTCCTTTCTTAGCACAGAATACATTCATAACATGTTCTTAAACCTCTGTCCCAATATCATATCTAATGATTTAACATTATGATATCAATGATTTTCTAAACCTATGATCAAATTAACAAGAGGTATTTTAGATGTATCACCTTTGTAGCTAAGAAAAATAACCCAACCTAAATCTGCTGAAATCATCAGTCACAACCAAACAGTAACTTTCTTGTTAATACTTTCTACAGAGAACAGGTCCAAATAAGTCCATATTGAAGTAAATCTAGGGGCCTTTCAGATGATAATCTTTCTAACTTTGGCCTTACGGGATCCCTTATTGTTGCTTACCCTTCTGCAAGCAAACACAAGTGAGGTCATTCACAAAACCTTTTTAAGAAATGCCTCTAACTAGAGACCTTTAACAAGTTTTGTTTAATTTTAGAAATACACATGACCAATCCTCCTGTGCCATAATTACACACTCTCTGTTGCAATTGCAATAAACAAGTTTTATACTCCAGAGGGAACATGTACTTTAAGTCCAATCTAGAACACACATCCTTTCTAGAGCTTAAGTACAACTTGACTTTCATCAACAAGCTTAAAGCTAAGAGACAGGATAAGGCATTCAGTGTCAGTAAAAAGGACACTATTTTTCTTGTCACACATTTGTGAGACAGAGAAAAGGTTAAACTTAAGTTCATCTACAAAATAAACATCATCAAAGTCTAAATTAGCAGTTTTGATTTTACCTTTACCTATTATTTTACCTCCTTTGGGATCACTTCCAAAAGCTACAAAGCCTCCATTGTAATCTTCATAGTCTAAAAGATAAGCTTTGTTTCCAGTCATATGGCTAGAGCAACCACTATCCACCACTACATGATCCTGTAACAAGATCTCTGGATTGCCCTACACAAAAAGTAAGAGAATTAGTATCTCTTAGGGACCCAAGCCATTATAGACTTGGAAATCCCTTTTGGGTCAACATACTCAACCTTCTTGAGGATGAATGATCCACTGTCTTTGGACACATGATCCAAGTAATTTCCCTTAGGCCTCCAAACCCACCTTGACCTTTTAAGGTCAGTATCCATCTTACCCTTACCAGTATTAACTACTGCTCTTGTCCCAAGCAATATCATATTTTGAACCCAACAAGTTTTAACATCTTGTTTAAGACTTTGTTCTAAAAGCTGGTTTTGTGTAGTAAGACCTCTTGATAGTTGAATATGAGCCTCTTGGTCTTACATTATCCATTCTTGGGTAAATTGGTCTAATAGCACCACTAGTTTGTGCTATTTTTGGGGCAAATGGTTTAACACTACTAACAAGCCTAGCAGTACTAACTGGCCTAGCAGTTCTAACTGTGTGAACTGCCCTTTTCTCATTTTGCTTAATAGGAGTAATCAAACCTGTTCTTGTTAGTACTCTTGATGGGACAAAATTTTTTCTTAGATGAGGGTATTTTGAAAATTTTGATGATTAACCCTTTTAGTATTATCCCATACTGGTTTGTCCACCCTTGGACTAGAGTTGACCATTGTTTTCAGCTTAGGTTCTTGACTCTTTTTGTCATGAAAATTACAATCTTTGATCAAATGGTTACTACTTTTACAGACAAAGCATGATTTTATTTTCTTAAATCCAATTCCTTGTTTCTAAGAAGTTTGACCGAATTATCAACTCAAGTATTAACAGTATATATACACATAATCTAACAAGACAATCTATTTGCACTTCAGACAACACATCCCTTCATCATCTGAGTTTTTCGCAATCCTCAATGATAACTTTATCTCTGTTAACTGATTCATAGACTGTCTTAGTTTTTAAGTTATATCTACATTGTATACCTACAGTCCATACTTGTTATAACTGTATATGAATCAGTTTTTTTGACTCAATTATTTTCTTCGTAATGGCATATTCATCTAAACCCATCTGCATGAAACCCATCTGCTTTAGAGAACCAATCATTTACTGGTGTTGATCATTCATCACTTTGATCTGACATAAAAAAACACTGCAAACTACTCTCACTAACATATTCAGAATGTACTATTTCATACAATGTGTGCCATAGTCCTAAACTAGTTTTATCTCTAAGCACTCATTTGACAGTTAGAAGTAAATCATCAATATTCTTGACATTCTTCCATTTTTCTATCTTTAATTTTAACTCATCTATTTCCTTAACAACTTTCTCCTAATTCTAGGTTAAGGTTTGTTAAATTTTATTCTCTACATTTAAGCTCAAAGATTTTTGAATCAAACGTTTACTACATGACCTCTGGATTATGATAGCCCGAACAGTGATACGATATTTTCACAAGTTATCAAACCAAAACCGTTAAACTTTATGAAATAAAGTTTGTAATATCAACAATCAAACTAAGACTTGACATATTACCCCCAGGTTGCGTGACGAGGCCGTTTACTCTCATTTGAATTAAATTTTAAATCAATCAACTACCTTGATAAGGTGAGTTCATAGTCCCACCTTTACATGTTTTCTAAATCCTGTGGGGAGATACATGCTATAAACCATAAATACAAGTGTTTTACAACTGTATACTATCCTGATATATTATTACCTAAGTTTGCTTTCACTACCAGTATTTCTTAATCATGAACCATTAGTCACTTGCGAGTGAACGTGAATATTGTGGATAGATCTATTGGGGGTGACGACTCCCGTTGGTGTACCCGTACATAGGGTAACCAAACGCACTATATTTGAGAACAAAGGATAACTTTGGCAAGTTACCTTTCCTTAAGGACAGTTGTTCCTTCAAGTCGTTAAATTGACTTCGGATGTTAACGTTTAGTTGCATGAGCTTAGGGCAATAATAATATTTTTCATGATAATTGTATTCGTTGCAATTATTACTATTTCATTGACTTGTATTCGACTATTACATTTCAAACACTGTGAATTTCACTCAACCGTTGTGTTGACCATTTTAGCATGTTTATCTGAGGTAATTGAGCAATCTATGACACGGAGTGACATTGGACATGAGGACGTCCAAACTTATTATCATTCAACTTTATGTTTTGAAATCTATTTTGGGACCTCCTTTGTAAAAACTCTGATAAATAATGAATGATAACTTATCTTTCAAAAACGTCTCTTTTGAGTCGTTTTCTATTATTGTGACTATGATTCATGAAGTAATACCCCAGATTAGCTTCCGCTGCTATATGTCAAATATGGGGGTGTTACATATTACATCCTTTCCCTGTTAGAAAAGCTTTGTATGTAAAGCTTAGGGTGCGACATCACGTGCAGTTGAAGATTTAGCAAATAAGTGCGGTTATTTTTCTAAACTGATCTTCGCGCTCCTAAGTGAACTCGGGACCTCTCTTCGAGTTCCAGCGTACCTTGACAATTAGAATACGACTCTGCTTTAGACACTTGACCTCGCGGTCCGTGATCTCAACGGGTTCTTCGACGAAATATCGTCAATCTGGATCTCCTCCAGCAGAATAACGAATGTTTCGTCGGATAAACATTTCTTCATATTTAAAACATGGAAGGTATTATGCACCCTACTCAGCTGTTTCGGGAGTTCAAGACGGTAAGCAACCGTTCCAACCTTGGAAAGGATCTTGAAAGGTCTGATATAACGAGGGTTCAGCTTTCCCCCTTTGCCGAAACGTATCACCCCTTTCCATGGCGACACTGATATCATCAAATAACGTCATACTTTACTATCATTTATCCCACGTATTTTACCCACTTTTATATAATTATTGCAAGATATTGGTTCTTAATTGTTTAAAGTTTATTATTGTAGTAATTATGGAGTCATTTGTGAAGAAGAAGCAAAAAGACGCAATTCTAGAGCTTAAACGAAGACATTTGAAGAATACTATTTTCTGCACCTATACGCCGTATCCAACAATGAAGATACGGCGTATCAGCGCTAGGTCAACATAAGAGACGCGTAATGATCAATTCCTGATCCGGCGTATCCACTACAACCAATACGCCGTATGCACAGCAAATATACGCATTTAATATGATTGATGGTAATTATCTTAATTGATTTGATCTTATCGCAGACTCCAAGGAAATTAACCCCTATACGCCGTATCCACTGTAACATCCGAGAATTTTCGAAATTTTGAATGACGATTTCAATCTTTGACTTTTAAGGTATGACTTGACTTATAAGAACGATCATCTAAATCACGTTTTCACGACTCAGACTTATTTCCTTAATCTTCTTGTACTTTTGTGCTTATAATCATGCTTAAACACTAGTTGTACAAACGTTTTTCTAAAAATCTAAACATTAAAAGTTACAAAAATCACAAAAAGTTATGTATTGGTTTGAAATATAAAAAGGAAACATAAGAACAACTATCATTGTAACATCATTGGTTATATTGGTGAAATAATGTCTTTGTCAAAATGCTTTTTAGATTATCTCGGTATTACTAATAAGCACATGAGTGCTTATTAGTACTTATTATGGTTTGGCATAAAAAGATAAACAAAAGGAATGGCATTTTGGCTTATTCCAAATTTTTGGCTTATTTTCTTAGCTTATTCGTGGCTTATTTTCAAACTAAAAAAGTGTTTTAAGCTTATTAGCTTATTTTTTAAACTTACTGATGCGGAGGTCATAAAGGACTTCAACAAGAAGTTTTACAACTCCCTAGGCAGTGTACCTAATCTTTGCAATGTAGCATAGGCAAGATTCGGAGGTTGTTGTCGTTCTCTAGGAGAATAGGTTTGGGAGTTTGATTCACGGCTTAACAGAATTTCTGAGGTTGGAGAAAAGATTATTTTTGTGTTTTTATATTTATAAGAAAGCAGGTAAATCTATGGTTTGAGAGGTTGGTTTGTTTAACTAATTACTAAACTAATTAATATCTAATCTACTGGTGATAACTTTTATGATAAGTAAATGTATTTACCTAATCATGCACTACTCCTCAGATTGCTTCTCCTAGATCTGTTGCTTTGTTACACTTGTGATGATCTGTGTAAGTACTTCCTAGGTCATGAACGGATTACACGAACCCGCCGTCTATTTAATATTCCGTTAAGGCAACGCACAAGTAAGGTAGTATGAAGACTATTACAAGGCCCCTAAGAGTTATTAAATGCATGTGAAATAACTTAAGATAGATCAACTATATAATAGGTAAGGTAGTATGAAGATTGTTACCGATGGTATCCTTTCTACACTACTCGCGTTTCCCTAGACATATCAACAGTGATACAGACAAAAGCTGGTTTTTTAAGTTAACGAGCTCATTTCATCAAATGAAGCAACATCAAAAGGATCTACAACCTAAGTTTCATGCAATCATAGATAAATACAAAGGAGTGTTTAGCCTCGCATGTTATAAAGAAAGCAAGAAGATAAATCAATCAAACAACACATAGACATATTGAATGATTAATGATAAATAACCTTACTTGATTAAAACCATGGGATTCAGGTAGTATAATAGGGTTTATGAGTCCCTTAAAAATGACCTATAAAGCTCCCTAAACTACCAGGGTTGTCTCCCTTCAGGTTTATACAAAGGTTATCCAAAGTTCGCATAAAACCCTAAAAATGGATTTATATTTATAGAGATGTCGACGCGACGGTGTCGCTTTGTAATCCTGACGCTGTCGCCACGTAGATGATTCTAGATCCTCTTTAAGCCAGCCACGTCCTGACGCCGTCGCCAAATTTTTAACGCTGTCACTATATAGATCACAATGGCGTCGCTTTATGCCTTCGACGCCGTCTCCAACCACTATCTGCATAAATCTTCAAGAGATTTGGTGTAGGTCCGTAATCTTGTCCGTTTCTTCTCCAAATGAGCCCAAGTGACGTGTATTTCCTCCAAAAGCCATGCAAGTGCTAAAAACCTGAAAAAAAACGATTAAGCATGTAATCTAGGCATATTTGCATGATTTTTAGGGTTAAATGACCCCGAAATAGTGTTTAAAATGACACCTCATCAAATACCCCTACACTTGGGATTTTCTTGTCCTCAAGCAAATAGGCTTTTCTACCTAGACAATAGCAATATGAGGGTCATTTAACCTACTCTTTAAAATCATTTTACAACATAACCTTCTAGACCTCGTCATTAAAAGCACGGAAAGTATATACTAGCACCTCACATAAGTGTTTGGGATTCTCTCTTTCTCTCGGTTGCATAATAAATTATAACATAATGGGGAAACAGAAAATCAACATTCATTACCTGTCATAGCATATAAATTACCATAGGCTTGGTAAATGATCAAACCTCTACCGCTAGGCGCAAGCATTATTCATTACTATCTAAGAGGTCTTTTAAGGGTTGTGGGGTGTAGGTGTAAGATAACATTCACGGAAACAAAAACGGATGGGATACATTTGGGTGGTGACTTTGGGTGAATTTGGAGTGGAAGGGTTAGCTAATTATTTATACGAATACACGTTGGTTTGGTTGCTAAGCCAAGACTCGGACAAAATATACAAACTCTACATAACTCTACATCAATATCTTTCTTTATTTCTTTTCTTGACTCTATGATAAACATAAACATAAGCAAATGGCAGCTCGTACATTTTTCACTCTTCTTTTTTTATATACATTTTTATATACATTTTTTTGTACACTTTTGCCCTGCCATTGCTTAAACATATAATACATCATGGGGGTTTATAGATACACCCCTACACTTAAACTTTTACATACTCGATATTTACAATCTAACTAATGACCCGATTTGAGGTGGATCAACATAACATGGAGCTTATTGAGCTCTATTGGGGGTAATAAATTACTTCTTCCCTAATTCTTCATAAGATGAATACTACCATGAATCCCAATCGTCTCAAAACAGTATTTACAAGGATAAGGACTTAGCATACGTGTACTCAAATAATTAACTTGGGTTAAAACAATAATGTACTAAAAGCGAGTACATACAAGGTAGGCTTAGGAGATTTGGGTGTAACAATTGGTTTAAGGGTGACAACGCTCTTCATTAATAATCTGGTTTTACCAAAAAATTACGAGAAGTGTGAAAAAGGATAGGTTCAGAGGGTTGTACTAGGGGTATCCTGCACTAAAAATGAGTGCATGGCAAGGGTGTGGGATAGTTATATGATCGGTGTGACCATCATAACAATTACAGGTTTAAAACATGGGTTAATCCTAGTGCCTCTTATCTAGCAAATCATAATTCTTACTATGCGGTCTCGGGATGCATCACAAAACAAGTTCCAGAATTTAATATACTACCGGTACACTCATATAACTTAATACCGATACCAATGTTCCAGAAAAGGAGACAAAGACCATACATACACATCAGTAGCGACGAAATAGACACATATGACTGCTATTCGTAACCTTACTTACAAACAAAGCAAAAGGTTCTTTAATAACTACCTTAGGTCATCAATAATGGATACCCGAATTCCTAAAGATCTAAAGGCGAACCTCACATTTTTGGAGTGGAATTTTGAGGGTTTTTGTGCTAGTCATACAATTCATGAGACGCTATTAATACTTGATTTTCGTCGGTATGTGTCATAAAAAAATTTAAATTTGGGTCAAAATTACCTTTTTATGCTAGTTTCAATATTACCCATCATTTTAAGAAAACAAGCAAAATGCAAATGAAGGGATAAGTTTCTAAGGATTATTCCCCCACCCCCCTATACTTAAGTTGAAACATTGTCCTATGTTTTATAGAAGTACCGTAAAACATAATAAGGGAAAAGAAAACAAGTAAAAGAAAACTTGTTCACTGCCCTAGTTTGGCTCAATAATGGAGAAGAAAAACATGCGATAACTGGTTTTAAATTCGTCCTCAAAGAATCGTCTCAATGAAAAGCTTCTAAGAACATTCCAAGTTCTTTCTCATCAAATATTACATGTATCAAAGACATAGATAACTACACCAAGCATAAATCGAGGGATAGAATATAAATACAATGAGAGTTTAGTGGGTTTGAATATTTGAAAAACTGGTAAAGAATAGGTTGAGTGTAATGATGTAATATAGGTTTATGCAGGTTTATGTAAAATTACATAATTTTAAATATTGAACATTTTATTTTTCAGAATTACAATAAAAAATAAAATTTCGGGGGGGGGGGGGAATTTTAACTTCCCGGTTGACGCGTCGCCGTCAGGTGTTAATCCCGACGCCATCTCCAGCGTCTGTGAAAAATTCTTCTTCATTTTTAATGAAAAATTTCCTGCACGCAATTTTATTAGGTAAATCTAAAGAAAGCACTACATAAAAACCTAGAATTAATCGTTACAATCATATGACTCAAAACTGACGCGAATTAATCTAAATAATTTATTTTAAATGTTTGAATTTGGTTCTTAAAAACCGGATATATTCCCCTACACTTATTTTGTTGCAAAATACATTTAATTCCAAATAAGACGAAGTTAAAAACAAACAAAGCATGATTACAAAATTCATTCAAACATAATAAAACAAGTAGTAAAGAATTAAAACACATGACACTCCTAAGTGCGGGAAAAGTAAATATTGGGTTGCCTCCCAAGAAGTGCTTTTCTTTATTTATGAGTCTTGTAGCTAGACTTGAAGTCACACGTTCTTACGTGACTTCTCCTTTATCATCTACTAGTTTATTCTATTTTGTCAGTGTGCATGTCGCACATTTTTGAAGTTGTATCGGTCTTTCATTCGGTTCAACTCATCTCCTTTTCTTGGTGAAGTTTTATCTTTTCTTCCCATTCCAAGACTAGCCTATTCACAGTCGGCTCTATATCGTTCTTAATCTCTTTTTCGTCCTTACAAAGGGATTTAAGTATCCTATTAAAGCTTATCTTACTCTTTCCAGATCTTAGAGTTATGGTGCCCTTATCAAACTTAATCACGGCCTTAGCCGTTGTTAGGAATGGTGTTCCTAAGATGAAAGGCTTCTTCTCGTTTTCCTTAATGTCTAGAATCACGAAGTCTACGGGGTACACATGCTCAGCAACCTCAACTAATACGTCCTCGACTATTCCTAAAGGGTAGATATACGAGTGGCTAGCTAGGGAGAGTCTAATGTCCGTCTCAGCAGGCCTTTCGTCGGTTAGTTACATGTAGATAGAGAGGGGCATGACGTTCACGTCGAATCCTTGGTCAACTAGGGCGTTCATGTGTTTTAAGCCTCCTATGTTACAAGGTATTTTGAAGTTTCCTTCGATGTCCTCCTTCCTTGTTATCTTTTTTCTAAGAATTGCTTCATAAACAGGCCCCCTAGGTAATAAATTGTAAGTCCTTCCTTTTATTTTTCCAACTCGGGCTCCTGATAGGGAGTCATTGAATCTATGATTGTCAACAAGCCCCTCTATTAGTTTCTCATTGATCATATGCTTCAGGTAATATTCTACGGGCTGAGAGTTGGGTGCCTCGGTCGTCTCTTCTTTTTCAGCTTTTCTAATTGGTTCGTTCTTGATCCCATTTTTAGCTTCATTTACTAGCATTCCCGTTTCTATTCTGGTAGGTTTTTCAATGTCGTTGTCGGTTGCTACGTGTGGTATATCTTATATCATAACACGGGGTCGATTCTTAGATTTGGCTAGTTTCTAGAGAGAGAAACACTAGAGAGAATATTCTAGAGAGAGAAAATATGTTTCTTTGTAAATGAAATAATAACTAGCTCTCCTCTTCTAAAGTTGGAAGAGGCTATATATAGTACTTACAATATCCCGGGTATTCGTACCCGACTTAAAACCGGAAAATTGTACTCATTATCTATTTAAACTAGAGCTATAAATAAATCAGTAAAATACACGGGGATGACTGAGTCTTTTTTCCTAATATCATAACAATCTACCCCTAAGGGAGGGTACCCTGATATACCAAACTTAATCACTTCAGTTTTTAGCTCATCGGACATTTAATATCTTGTACATTTGGGGTAGAGATCTTTTGGATTCATCTACGCTTGTCTTTTGAATGTGATCTGGGCGTTCTTGAGGTCACATCGCCATACATAATTTACATCATCTTTGTTATGGATCCGCCATCTTGGCTCTTGTAAAGAAAATACTTGACATTCAGAGTTTGCGGAAGCTTTGACACCTTTATGAGGTCTTTCACAACTTCTTATACTAGTGTAGTCGTGTCTTGGCGTTCGGTTTATTTATTTGACATCTCAGGAACTGGCAATTTCCAATCTCCATCTCCACTTTAAGAATTCTGTAATGAAACAGTTTAGTAAATAAAGAGAAATTGATTGAAACGACAGTCTATGTGTTTACTTATGAAGAAATTTTGTAACACTCTCGAGAGTTTTGATTGTTTGTCAAATGATAAATAACAGTCAATTCTTATACTGAAACAAGTTTAATTCACACAGAATCGCACCATTGTTTCTTTCCAGTTGACACAAGTTTGATTCTTTTAGAATCGCACAAGTCACCTACCTAGAGCTTGTTTGATGTTGGCTCTAGCAGGATTTCCATCTTCATTGTGAAAAACTATCGTTTCTGTTGGATGTTCTTTCAGGCATATATCACAAGGATAATGCGATTGGATCTTAGGGATAGACTTGTTTCCACAGTGTGTGAAAGACAAGAGAATTGGATATGTGTCCTAACGAGATTAATTGACGATCTCTTGGCTCTAGACTCAATAGTGCATTTTGGTTTTAGTAATCGGAGGCTGGAGCAGACTGCCACCTATTCAATATCAACTAACTCGGAGTGAGAAAGTCAATAGATAACGTGTTTAGTCTCCGTGAGAAATGAAACAAAAATCTTTTGAAAGATTCTGAGTGGCTAGGGAGGGTTGTGCATTGCATCACTGGGTCCATGATGTCGATCTTCAATGTCAGCAATCATCTTAGTGATTCTGGCAGCATATGAATTGACCCGGTTTCTGCCTAAGTGAATGGAGGGCTTCTTTCTTTACACCCTTTATCTTTACAATTCTTTTTAATTCTTCAACCCCTTCAGTGCTTACCGAGACTTCATGACTAGAACCTTGTTGGGTTTATTCAGTACTTGCTCCATCTCAGTCGGCACTTTTCCCTTATTCTCACTTTTACTCCTTTTCCATGTCATACCTAAGGACTTCTACTAGATCCCTCCGGTTATGGCTGGATCATTGGGAATAGTACCTAACCTTACCAACCTTATAACTTCAATTAAGTAAAATGCATGGTCGGTCCTTTGGTACTGTTCTCCTTTCCATAAAACCAATTGAAAAATCAATTAAGGCACTTATGATATAAATATCAAAGCGTTTAGTACCTCGATTGTTTTTGACATTTTTCAGAAACGCCTACCTCAAAATGTGTTTGGTATTCGAAATTGTTTAGCCGTTTGGGCGGGAGTATATGAGTATAATAACATGTTCTTTATTTACACATATTTTATCACAATTTTCTACTCTTATCAAAAATTTAAACCTTTGGACATTTTGGATATCAATTGTTTAAAATATGTTATAAAATTTAGGAGGAAAAGTATGCCTTAATTCGCAAGTCATGTAAGAGCTCATTTTAAAAAACTGCTCCCCTCAAGGTTGAGGGATATAAATTACTTCCTAACTTTGTCATCAACAGATTAACTACTTACCTATGTACATGATATAATTTTTCTTAATAGAGACAAAATTGACCTTTTTATTGTAACAAGGATGTCGTTCACGTTGTTCTGTTGATCAGCCTGTAGTCAATATCTCTTATTCTTCCTCCAACAAAGCTTTCTAGACTTCGATAGATCCTTCTGATCTGTAGTCTTTTCTCGATTGCAGTGATGAAGTCTTTGCTTCTTCTCTTGTCATCCTCTGACCACTTCCTAGTTTACATGCCCACCAACCCCACCTTATCCCTTATTGTACGTAGTTACAGATGAAAGTCTTTTACATGTGCCGTCCAGCTTTTCCATAACTCTTGTCAATACGGTCCCTATCACTAAACTTATGAAATGGGGTTTTTTTTTTTCATTCGAGCCTTATCAACTTTCTTTGATCATTTCTGTCTTGTACGACAGCGAGCTCTTGCTTAGGGACTATCGTATAATCTTCTTTGAAGTAATAGTCGACTGCATCCCAATTTGGACGTTCAAGGTTGATCTTTGTTTGATAACTCTCAATCCCGAGCTGTAAGTCTCCCACACGATTCCTGATCACCAGGTTTCTTATCCACATATTGACTGCTGTGTGAAGACTAGTCTTGTCTGTCTTGGGCATATGGTTGAGTTTTTCTTGAATATTGAGTAAGAACAGATCTTTAAAATCATTTGGATGAAGATTTTTGAAATCCTTTTCTGAGATCTTGTACTCTTGGTAATCAGAACGTCGTAGAATTATCTCTTTTAGGTAGTTGTATCCGTATTTTTATAATACTTGACCACTGATTACACATGGAGATATTCGCATCCTTGCGTATCTGACGCTCACGAATCAGTGGACTCAACTTTTTTTGTGGGTTTGTTTTTTTTTTTGTTGATATAGAATTCCTTCCTCCTAAACCACCAGTGAGTGATGCCATAGACCGCACTGATGTCATATTCGCGTTCACTCTCAACCCACAATGATGGAACTAATTCTTCAAGGCCAAATTCTAGGTAACGGGCGGCTTTGAGCTTTGATATGGATAAGGCAATTTTTCGCTCTTTGTCACCTGTCAGTAGATAATCCAGATCCTTATTGAAGAAGAATTGTGGTTGAATAGTTACCTGACCTGGTGGTCCTCCTTAAGAGGCAGTGTTCATTTATATTTTGTTAGAATTGATTGACCCCTCAGGATTAATCAAGTCAATCTTATTTGTCAGCAGATTTATGGCATTAATACATTGATATTGAGAAAGACGCTGTTCTGTGAAATGCTTTAACAAGGTTGGATGTTGGGACCTTTCTAAAATCAGTTTGGCAGAGCTTTTTTTTTCCTGTTCGTCTGCAGAACCATTTGTGAACGAACCCCATATCATATGTTTCCTTTGGAAGCTTGTTCTCCTCATCGAACTCTTGATATGATGTGGCGTATGTTATTTGCCTGTTATTCTCTGGTTCCGGAAATAATTCGGGGGAATGTCCCATTATGGTAGAGGTGTAGCAGGTCTCTCGCTTTCTGGAATCGGCTTAAACCACGTAGTGGTCGACACCTTGGGAATGTGAGCGTTGTCCGTGTCCTCCATATCTGAGTCATTCCCTTCATCCTGCATTGAAATGTCATCTGAAGATTGTTCAGAATGTTCTGATTCGGGATCAGATCTGTGCATCGAAGAGTCAACACCAGCCTCTCTTGTGTCAGTGATCTGCCATCCAGTTGAGGTGAGAGCTGGATGTTGTTTGGAAGCAGATGCCTCAGACTCCCTTGGTTTCTTTGAACTTTTGGTCATCATCTTCGGAGGAAGGTTTAGTGACCCAGATAGTCGGGCCAAGAATCAGATCTCCTTCTCTTTGTTGACCTACCCTGGTTTGATCCAGCTGAAGGGCCTTCATCATCATCATCGTCTTCATCATCATCACTATCATGCTTTCTCTTGTGGTCTTTAACCTTGTCTGCAACTTCCTTATCCATGGCATCTTCATCTGTTATCAAGGCTTCCATAAGAGCATGGTATAGACGGTAGTTGGCAGTATTTCTGTTTGCAGACTTGATCTTATTCATGTGTCTGAAGAGAGCACTCTTTAGATCAAATTTTCAGATTCAACTTTATCAGTGACCTGATGGAGTATGGTTGTATCTTGTTTTCTCCTAACATTGTTCTTTTTGGCTTGATAATTTCCTTTGGGACTTTTTCAGATTCTTGATTCTTGACAGACTCCATGGCCAGGCGAACACAGAGTATTTCTCAATTTAAATTTGCAGTGTGTCGTTCAAGAACCTTGAGGAGAGCATCATCAAGTTTTGTTCCTAGATAATTATCAACAGTCGTAGGAACTTGGGATCTATTGAAGCCAAACATCTGCGGAGTGATCAGGCTTCGTCAATTCAGATTTCTCTTGTTCAATCTTGCCACTCTTAGCTGAAGGGCGTGAATGGAGTGATTTCTAGGGAGAGCAGTGGTGAGTGTTGTAGCTTCGATGTTGATTGGTGGAGGAGTGGACCATTAGTGACGGCTTTGAAGTGAGACATTATGAAGGGAGAGCAATCACTGGAGGAGATGGACGTTTACTGTTGATCTGGATCAGGTATGGGTGGATCAGATTCCTTCTAGCTTGTGGATTTATCCTGATCATCTTTTCGGTGGTTTGTCATAAAGGAATTAATCTCCAAATTTAAATGTGTCATCGTGATTTTTCCCCCCTGAGACATAGAACAGAATGACTTTCTGGTTTATCATCGATGAAACGTTTCGTCAGTTAATGAGCTTCAGGTTTTCTGAACCTTTTGGGTGGCTTGTTGGCGAGGAATTCTTCATACCCCACCCACCCCACCCCCCCCCCCACCCCCCCCCCCCGCACCCCCCCCCCCAATGTGCTCGGGTTTGATCCAGCAAGAGACACTGTAATTTTTCCAGAGTAATGAGTACAGTATGGTCTTCTTTAATGGGCTCAGGGTTTGGTCAGCCAAGTTAGCCTGCTTATGGCCTTTACAGGGAGGGTCTGATACAGTAATGCTTACTCCTGATGTTACGGTAGACGAGTCTACTTCACCTTGATCTTTGTCATCTTTAGGAGCAGCGGTTTCTGTATCACTTTCTGTTCGTTCTGAATCTGACGTGGATGAAGATTCATGGATCACCTTCTCTGATGTATCATCATCGGGTCGATAAGAGGGTCCAGTTGTAGAATCAGGAGGAGATTGATCACGCCTAGCAAGGATAAATGATCTGTAGTTCTTTTCCTTCTTTTGACAGATCGAATTGGGGATTAGAGCTACTTGTTCTTCAGTTACAACGGCCTTTCCCTTGCCTACTACTTCATGCAGTTTGGAAGTTGTTTCTGATACTGGGTCCCTGATCGTTACTCCTCCTACAGGTGCCCGACCTTGTGGCAGAAAGGCTGGATCCAAGCTAAGCTTAATAGCTCGTTTCCAAGTTTACACATTATCACCTTTCCTTTCATCTCTGTCTTGAAGTGCTTCCAAACTCATCTTCTTAGCCCGTTCGAGATCAGGATCATTACCTTCTTCATGAGGAATAGATTCTTGTTGAGCTTCATCATCTTCGTCAACAAGTTGGAAAGCAGGGTTTTTCCTTTTCTACTTTTGTGGAAGCTTACGCTGGAAGGTTTCTTTGTCGGAGGAGGAGCTGGCTTGATTGTTTGACTGGTGTGGGTGAGTGATGGCTTTTTGTGATGTAGCAGCTTTGTTGCAGGTTGCATGCTGGCACTTTCTTTGAGGGTTTTCTTTGTAGTCTCAGAACCATTTCAATACTTGGAGATAATAAGAGGATTGTTGAATGCTTTTAGTTATCAGTGGATCGGGAAGTTGCCATTCCAAACACTAAACTGACTCACCTTTTAGGGACAAATTGAGATTTCCTAGATATAATCCTCTCCAGTTGTGTGATGAGACAGCAGAAAGCTGGACGGTTCGATGTATGTTGTTATTACTTGCAATTAGTAGATTTATATCTTTGGAAACCGTCCTATAAGGGATGAGGAGAGGAGTTACTTTCTTCTTTGGGGTTCTTCAGGATGGCTTTGTGGCTTTGCTTTGTGTGAGAAAAATGTCTGGGTTCCCTTAGTAAACTTTCCATATTCAGCTCTTGCATGATCAATCATTGTTTGAGTGACGATTCCCAAAGCATTTGAAGAACTGGGTGTCTGGGTTTGTCACTTCCAGAAGTCTTGCTGTTCAAGCACTGGTTTTGAGCAAGGACTTTGAATTACCCTCCAGGTTGATACACATAATTCACCGTATACTGGATGGGATATTTATACAGTTTCAGGAATATCCAGGTCATTAACATAAAGCATTCACCGTTTGTCACCAGACGGATGGTAACTCATATGGGTGAGTTGGGTTGACAAAAGGGATATCGCTAATGCCTTTCTGAGAAGATCAGAATTTAGATCGAAACCATCGTTTCATCAAACTTGACAACTATAACACCCCAGTCTTCCTCGTATATGACAGTGTTTCAGAACTGTTGCAGGCCTAAAACACCAACACTCCTCCCATAGAAAACAACATCACCATATTGGGGGGGGGGGGGTGGCGTTAAAGGGGGGGGGGTACTCCTCGGGGGGGGGGGGGGCGAGGGGGGTACGCGGAGGGGGGGGGGGGCGGGGGGGGGGGGGGGGGGGGGGGGTGGGGGCTTATTTGTATAGGCGCACAAGGGGCACTATGGGGGTCTTCGGGCGGGGGGGGCGGGGGGGCGTATCCCAAACATCTAGATAGCAGGAACATTTGCTGAGGCAGTGAATGCTTGGTAGAAGTTGGTATTACTCAGGATGTCCACCTTTGATATCTGAAAGATTGGGGTTCTTTTGATCTTTTGTGCATCTGAATAGTAGGTTGCTTTATCCGATTGTTAACCATGCGAGCGGAGGAACAATCTGACCTCATCGATTCTTGTAGGAGGTTAAGCACTGGGAACATTTTGTTCTGCCATGTATTCTACAAAAGTGCATTTAGACAAAGAAAGACAAACATTGCAGAGAAGAAATGAAGCGTTAAGAAGAATGTTAGCATTGATAAAAGTCATGTAACTGCACAGATTGATTAAAACAGTTTGTTACTCTGGTTTGAGTAAAATCTACTAATTATCCACAGGGTCAGTTACTGTTAACTAAGCCGGATGGGTTTAGAAAAGCAACTGGTCATTCGAATGGGCCATTGATAGATTATGGCTCAAATGGGTCAAAATATGAATTTAGCCCAAACCGCCGCTAGGCAGAATGCCAAACTCGCCGGTTCAGGAGTATTGAGCAAACCACCGCGATGAGGAGCGGGTTTGATATTTTAATGAATAAAATATTGGACCTAACGGCCCCCTAAGCGGACGGCGGTTTACCTGTTGGATTAAAATAATAGAAAAATTTATGCAACTCGCCGTTTTGACAAACTGCTGTTAGAAACCGACATAAGGTCCAACCCGTGTTAGGCATTACGCTGTTAGGCAACCCGCTTGTTTAGGCAACTCGCTGTTGAACAATCCGCTGGATTGTCAACCCGCTGTTTAGGCAACTCGTTGTTGTCAACCCGCTGGTTTGTCAACCCGCCGTTTAGGCAACTCGCTGTTGTCAACCCGTTGGTTTGTCAACCCGCCGTTTAGGCAACTCGCTGTAGTCAACCGCTGGTTTGTCACCCGCATTTTAGGCATCTCGCTTTGTCACACCGCTGGTTGTGTCAACCCGTCCTTTTTGGCACCGCTGTTGAGGTTCAACCGCCGTTTAAGCAACCGCCGGTAGGCAACCCGCTGTTTGATCCAGCGTGTTGAGTATTTTATTAAAAACTAATAAATTAAATAACTCGCACCTAGGAACTGTTACGCAAACTCGCCATTCGGACTAGTTTATTAAATTCAAACCCGACCTCATTTTTCACCACTAATCACATCCTAGGCATTCCTAGGTATCTACCTAAGCATAAGACACACATTAACATCCTACTTTTCTTTCTACAAGTCAACCGCCATAAGAATCTTAGGCGAATCATTATTTTTGTTGAGTTAGGAAATCCACACATCTCAAAAACTTATTAATAAGTACCTTATGAACAATTCCAGTTAAATAGGGTTCACATCTTACAATATACTTGGCATTTTACATCTAAAAACGACCCTAGATCTATTTTTCTACACTTTTTGATGTGTTTTCGATCGATTCCATTGTCTATAAATTATCCTAGATGTATAGATTAAGGTTCGAAGATTACCTTTGCAAGAAACACTGAAAAATCAGCGATTTGATACTTCGATCTTGGCGGCGAGTTGCGAGTGTGTGTGTGTGTGTTTTTATCTTTGACCGATTTTGTATCTTTTAGACCAAATTGGGCATCCTCGCTCGCCATTTTATACTCCTAAGTTTCATTACTTGGCAAGATTTAGTCCTTTGGTTTTTCCATCTTCTTGTATTTTTGTTTTAGAAGTATTTCTTAAAGGCATTATAAGATTTAGGCAATGGCACACTTAGTCTCTATTGGTTAATAAGGTTAGGAAATAAGAGCAAAATGTCTTTTTACACCCCTAATCATTAACAATAGAAACTGGAACCTTCGAGTTAAATTAATTAACTCCCTTCAACATATTAACCCATTTAGAATACTACAACCTATTAAGATTAGAATTTTATAGCTGACCCACAGTCTTTTTATAACCCTTAGATTATTTTCACATTCATCTCCCCTAAACAAACGACCGGTTTTATTGAAAGAGCTGTGTCGTTGATTGAGATCTGAAAAGATCAGTTGACAGCTCCACCCACTTTACCATTGTATTTACTATTACTCCCATAAAGTATGGATATATAGTTAATCCATGCCCAGACTTAAACCGGGTTTGCATTTGAAGTCAATTGCAAGCCTTTTAGTAATTCCAATTGACTTAAAATATTTCCTAATGTATTTTATTCACTTACTTATTTTTCTTAAAAAAAAATTAATTATGTACAAGGTTACACGAGGATTTGGTTTACTTCTCCTCTCCTTCTTGAAGACGTTGGGAGTTTCAGGCGTCAAACTCCTTCATGCCGAGGGCGTGGAAGAGAAATTCGAAACCGGTTCTCCTTGGTAATGCTTTGGTTGAGGTATGTTGCAAGTGATAGTTCGTTTCCACGAAGTAGAGTTCAACCACTCTATTTTCCACTTGCTCTCTGATGAAATGGTGACGTATGTCAATGTGTTTAGAGCGTGAGTGTTGGACGTTGTTACAGCAAAGAGCAATAGCACTTTTGTTAACACAAGTTACAGAGGAATTTTAGGAAGTCAAATCCGTTTTTAGTCTTTGAGCTGGGATCGCATCCATATGGATTCTGAGCACAACATCAGTCATGGCGATGTATTAGCCTCTGTAGTTGATATTGCCGGGCTTCTTTGCTTCTTGATGACAGCTAAAACCCTGTCTATCTCCAAGAAACTGAGCCTTTCCCAAACGTACTTTTCTTGAGTCTTGACATCCGCATGATATGCATCTGCATAAGCTGTTAGTGACATGGCGTTGTCTTACGGATACCAAAGGACCATGTGAATGGTTTCTTTCAAGTTACCGAAAGACACGTTTGATAGCTTCCAAAGTGATTTTTGGGTTAGGATTAGCCTGATATCTAGCCACATGCCAACTGGCGTAATAAAAGGTGGTCTACTGGCTGTAAGGTACATAAGGGAGCCAACACATTCCTTCTGAATCGAGTTTGGGTTCAACTGGAATCCCCATGAGATCCTCATTCGTTTTAAAATCGAAATAAGTCCTCATTGGTATATCGACAGGGTCAGAGAGAATCCATTCCATTATTTCTTTTTAAGGTTTCAGAGACGCAGTATTTTGCTTTGATTAATAAAGGATGCCTCCGGACTTTGAGAAACTTGTAGTCTAGAAAAATGACATTTATACCATCATCGGACATTGAATTTGGGCTCTTCTCTTTTGGAAAATGTGTTACACGCATTATGATCTGTTGAGGCAAAAAAATGATGTCATTAAGTTTATGTGAACCAAGTAGAATAGTGTTTGCCTGATTTGCGTGTTTGAATAACGTTGGATCACGGACCCTTGAAGAAATTTGTTTGGTCAACAGGAACTATTGAGAGTGATGTCATACCATGCCCTTGGGGGGTGCCTGCTTAAGCCCATAAAGAGCTGTTCTTTCAGACGATAGTCGTGAAGTAGGATTTTCCTGGTCTTCATATCCTTCCAGGGGTTGATCTGACAAAAGATTCTTCTTGTAAGGATCACCATTCATGAATAAGCTAGTTTTTGGACATCCATCTGGTAGATGATCATATTCTTGGTTGCAGCTTCGGCAATGAATTTTCTGATTGCCTCTATCCGTGCAACTGGAGCAAACGCCGATTCTTCAAAATCAAGACCTATCCTCCTGACGATATCCTTTGCAACTAACGAAATCTCCAGCTTTGTTTTTCAGTTCAGCACCTTACTCATCTAGCTATCACTTTTGTAGATCCATTTGAGACGTGTTAACCATAACATAGATTGGGCGATGGTACTAATTCCCACACTTCAAGTCGATCAAATTCGTTGATATTTTCATCTTGCATGGCTTTGAAACCTAGAAATCTTCAATCCGGCCATTTTGAAGTTCTTCGGGTTCGACTACGTTGGACTGTTCCAGTATGGAAACAGCACCACAAAAGCATCAGATGCGAACTGTTTTTGGTAGATACAGACGAGAGGGATTGCCATCGATGTTACCAGAGGATGATCTGGAGGGTAATTGTTAAACATCCGTGAATTTTTGAACTTTTGAATAAACGATTTTTATCCTTTGACTTTTCGGGCCTGACTTGACTTATAAGAACGAGATCTAAATTCAGTTTTCACGACTCGGACTCTAAGCAATTTGATGTGGAATGATATTCCTGACAGCTTTTTAGTTTTGCACCAGACCCGAAAATAGTCAGGAAGAGGGCAAAAACAGCCCCGCAAAGTTTTGAAAACTGCACACAACGGGTACCGACACACAAAAATAATTAAATTTATTTTTAATTATCACTATTCATTTAATAAAAATATTAAATAAAATTATTTAATATTTTACTTATTTAAACGTTGTTGATAACGCGAATATCCGAGTTAAAATTCTTTTTATTTTTAACCAAGTCACAAAATAGATAATAAACGTTTTAAATAAATTTTATAAAACGTTTACGAAAATTAGTCGAGTGAATACTCATTTTTATCAGAAAAATGATTTAGAAAACAATGGCGCAAGTTTCGAGATTTGAATCGTCCGTTAAGTCATTCAAACGAGTCCCGAACCGTTTTTATTAAAAACTATATTAAACATTTACAAATTAGACCCTAGTCTATTAAAACTTGTCATTTACTTTTACTATATATATAAAATTATATATCTTTTTTTCATTTTTACATATAAACTCACACACACTCTCTCATAACTCTCTCTTCTCCCTCCCAAATATCCGGCAGCCGGCGACCACCACCACAGCCGCCGGAAAAGTTTTTCGGCGAGCTTTTCCGGCCAACACCAAAAATCCTCCCCATCTCCCGATCTATCCGATCCCCACCATCACTCTCCCTCACTCGCGACTCCACACCGCCACTCGCCACCACCGCCACCCGCTGCCACCACCATCATCATACACCATCTTCATCATCATCATCATCATTTACTAGCACCGAGGGTGCGTTGGTTTGTGGTGACAACCCCGAGAGGGTGCGTCGGGTCGGGTGTATAGCACCCGGAGGGTGCGTTTGTTGTCGACAGCCACACAAGGGGTGTGTTTTGGTTCTTATAACACCACCAAGGGTGCGTTCGGTTGGTGTTTTCCAGCCAACAAGGGTGCGTCCGGGTTTAAAACCACCACCCAAGGGGCGGTTTGGTTTATAATATTGCACCAAGCGGGTGCGTTTGGTTTGTATCATAACAGCCGGGGGTGTTTGTTTGTTGGTCTGGGTCGGGATGGCTGCGGGGACAGCCGGGTTGACAGCCGCCGCCATGGGTTTGGGTTGGGTTGTCGGGTTTGGTTTGCAACAACAAGGGTGCGTTCAGGTTGGTCTCCTGAAACGCAGCGGGTGCGTTTGGCTGTGGGTTTAACACCCAAGGGGTGCGTTTGACAGCCGGGGGACAGCCGGGGAAATAGGGTGAGTTTGGTTTCGTGGGTTATTTAACAGCCGTAGAGTGCGTTTGGTAAAACAGCCGAGGGGCTGTTGGGTTTGGCTGCGAAAACAGCCGGGGTGCGTCGGGTTTGTGGGATAACACCGAAAAAGGGTGAGTTTGGTTAACACAAAAATATATTAATTGTTTCATATATTTGATCGGATAAATTTATATGTGATGAAATCTGTTGAAACTTGCGGCGTCGAGATAATATATAAATTGTATTAAAGCAGGATTAATAAGAAAATATAAGCCATAAGAGACACATTTTAGATATAGCTTAGACGAGAATTGAACTAAAAACGGACTTTGGCGCCTCTTTATTACGGATAATTTAAAACAGAAAATAGAACGTGGGATTCGGAGTTCGAGACTTTGATAAGTTAGACTTTGGTTTACAAAATATAACAAATTATATTTTGACGGACGTTTTGATATAAAACGGGACTTCTAACTCTCAATAACGAAGAAACTGGATCGAAATCGGAATATACACTTTAGTAGAAAAATAGGTTATTTTTAATAAATATTAAAAATGGCAGATTTATTAATTAAATGATTTGATCACTTTCGAGTCCGTTTCAGCCTTCCGGCGAAACACGAAAGTTGTTCGTAATGACATTTTACTTTGCCGCGAGGATTGTCTGCTTTAAAAGTTAAGATATAGCGGGTCAAAACTAAAGGTCGGTTAATATATTATTTCAATTAATAGTTTTAAGATCATTATTCGGTTCTAAAAACGGAAGGTCTAAAAATAGTAACTTTCTTTAAATATTAGAGATAAGTTATATTGGACGGAAAATAGTATATATACATAAAATATACTAAGGGTTAAGGTTTAAAGACGCGCAAGTGGATTTCTCATCACATGTATATATGTATGTATACATATAAAAATATGTATGATTTCGTGGTAACGATGTACGCATCGTTGGTCGTATTTATTACGTGTTATAATCGAACGACATAATTATAGGTCGTGGTCGAGATCGTTGCAGATTCAGTTGTGATTTAATTGGATTAATTGATCGTGGTCTTTAATCAATGTGAGTTCATAGCCTCGCTTTTCAATCTTTTGAATGTTTTATAACCCGCGAGGGGGATACATGCTTGTCTACAAATTCTTATACTTACTCGGTTATCTTATAACAATGTGATTGTTTTAAGGGATTTTGTGAGTTTATAGCCCCCTGTTTTACTTGTTTTCATACGCTTTATAACTTTTGGGGTGAGAACTTGCTTGTTGCTAAATTGTTTGCAAATTCAATTACATGGTCGATTACATACGTGTTTACATGAATATTTACAAGCTCATATTTACATGAATATTTACAATTCTGCAAATCCATTATTCATCAATCGATGTGAGTTTATAGCCCCTCTATTCACTTGTTTTGATACATTGCATTACAAATCATCGGGGGATAATACATGCACAATATAAAATTGTTTACCACATATTATAGTTCACAATATCTTTTACATACTATTCTACACACTTGGTTTACATACTTGATTTTGCAATTCATTACAAACACATTTACATGATTGATTTCAAATTGGTTTACATACTTATTTGCATAGCTCGCTATGGGATACATTATTTGACTTTATTTTTGGTCACAAATGCATACTTTACATTTGAAATGATTTTCGGATTACGATTTGTTTGGCGCCTGCGGGGCCAACAAGCATCACTGCCCGAATCGGGTACATACAACAAGTCTACGTCACAGCGTCATGAACTATAAATCACTTGGAGGGTGAGCGCGAATGTTATGAAATTGATCTATTCGGGTGTGGATCCCTGTTCGGGTGATTAAGCTATCGCAGGTTACGAACATTATAGCGTGATGTCCACGAGAATGATATAAAATAGATCTATTCGGGATTGACAACCCCCGTTCAGG
>BQNB010053512.1:0-39977 GCA_026074375.1 Tanacetum coccineum
AAATTTATGCAACGGTGTTTATTTTTAAAACGTACCCTTAGAGGTCGTTCTTTATGCTTTGAACTTGAGATATTCTTGAACGTCACACCCCCGGACGCTTATTCGGATGGGACCCATTTGGGGGTGTGACAGATACTAGCAATATGGCAGGCCATTGGAAATATGTGGTTTTTTCAAATATAGAAGTTGTATTACTTCTACAAGCTGCTTAATTTTCATCCCTACATACATGCAACATGTGATGAAACTTCACTCGACTATTATCACTTTGGCAGCTATTTATTTAAGGGAAGAGTCCCATATACCCTTAAGCACGGGAAACCAAATCACGAGGCACCACATGTATGTAGTGCTTGCTCTTTGTTCTACTTACAAGAAAAAACCTCCTATCGACATGTATTATATAATGTGAATGTATTTATTGCTAGTACATAAATGGCCCTAAACATTTAAAAAACAAAGGGTGTCTAGATGTGATCGGATAGGAATCTGATTATTGAATGTATAAAATTATCTATTTTGACGCCAATTTAATGATCATTATGTACACAGGAAGCAAGTGTAAGCTCCCCAATTAAATACCTGAAGCCAGATGGGATCGCTAGTTTTGATGTACTGACCTCCCTGTACAGGTATTAATCGTACTCGGTATGTTTTAAGGTATATTCAACAAGTTACATAGTTATGTTTCTTACAAAAAAATGTCTTGTTTTATTAGATAGGAGCAACACAAATCATGATCATGAGCAACAGATCCAGATTTCTCATATACAAAACAAAGACAGATAATAGATGACAAAAAATTGAAAACAAATACACAACTAAAACAAGAAGAATGTGTCTTATTTATATAATCTCGTAAAGCTGCTAACAGTTTTTGTACTTCTAGGAAAATTCAATTTTGGGATTGCTGATTTTGTCTGCTCTTTAACTTAATTTAAGCAAAACAATTTTTGTTCCTGGAGTAATTGATTATAAGCAGCTTATAAGCACTTATTTGTAAAAGGTTACAACATACTTGATATTAGCACCACCTCGGCCTTTAAACAAGTATCTGCAAGTATATATTTCTACCATTCTATGAAAAACTACATATTTTAATTTAATTTCCCGATTCTTAATTCGATCGGCATTGCCTTCATCTTTATATAATACAAAATTAGTGCACTAATCTGCTAAATACTGCGTGGGCTGTCGTATGAAGTACCTAAAAATGTCGTTTGAATGTAAAGTATTAATATTAAACCGTCTATTTATCCAGGTAGGAACCTGACGAATTTGCAGGAAAGAAATGACAATTTCACCATATTGTGGTTTCTAGCAAAACATTTCGCGGGCAAGTTTAGTACTTTTTTCTTTCGTACATCTTTCGGGCAGTAACAAATAAAGTGCATGGTGTATCAACAAGATTCAATGATTTTGTGTTATAAGAAGGTTGTCTTGATAACCATGTTTTTAGTCTTTATTCATGTTCAAATGGTGTATTTCTGTAATAACATGGTAGACAAATGGATACAATTGTTGGTATGTTATGGGTATCGATTATATTCTCTTTTATGTTTGGATTAATTTGCGTTACGTTAACAAGTTAAGAAGTTTTGTTTTCCGTTTTGCTAAAAGAAAAAAGGTGCAAAGAACCTAGGTATTTTGGGTTGTCGGCAACTTGTGGATGGTGACGACTTTTTGGTCACCAATCAACCAAAATAGTGACCACCATTTGGTCTCTGACAGATCAGTGATGAGAATATTTAGTCACTGATGGTTTGAAGTTGTTTTACCCCCATCCAATCAGTGACGACTTTTTGGTCACTATTTGGTGACGAAACTGCATTTGGTCTCCAATTGCAATTAGTGACGAACCTTTAGTGACCACTGGTGACCACCTATATTTGGTCACTAATCACTTTTGGTGACGAGATTAGTACTGTTTGTGACAAAAATTTCTCGTCACTAAAAGCACTTTTTCTTGTAGTGAATCAAGTGGTAACTTATAGTATACAATGGACAACTAAGAAGGAACTCTACTTTCTTCTTCGCAAAGGGTTCCTCATCGACAATGGTGAAAAGGTATCATGCTATTCTGTCTCTAATATTTACACGGTGAAGAAGCTCTAAAAAACATTATTAGTCTAATGGGCAAATGGCACAAAAAAGTACTAAACTTAAAGGTCATTTCCAATCAAGGTATCACACTTTTTTCTTGCATAAAAAGCATCCAACTTATTTTTTGATCAATTTGGGTATCTTTATTAAATATTTAACGATCATCCGTTAAGTTTTACATTTAAAATCCAACATCTACCACCAGCCCTACCCACCACCGCAAACCACCAGCCGCACCTACCACCGCCGCCACATTATTATCACAGTGATAATATGCACAGATGTGTACAACTACTAATTCTTTTCTGGTGTACTTTTTTGTCATCCCATGACTGCAATAAACTTCCATATATATGTTTGCGGTGGTTCAAAATGTTTTTCCATGTATATTGGTGTATTAACTATCTTATCATATTAAAAATATTAAATTGTATGAATTTGTGACCAATCACAACCATAAACATACATATGAAACAAACAACCCATAAGTGACAAGGTAGCGCCAAATTTAGTTTCACCATTTAAACCTTAACCAAACAAACAAATAAGCAAACAAGCCAAATTAAGTTACACCATTTAAACCTTAACCAAACAAACAAGACAAATTCAGTTTCACCATTTAAACCTTAGCCAAATTCAGTTTCATTATTAAAACAACCCCTATTAGAAATTTATGCAACTTATTCATTTTTGTAGCGGCGGTGGCGGGTGCGGGTGCGGGTGCGGCTGGTGGTTTGTGGCGGTGGTGGGTCTTGTTGTAGCGGCCAGTGGACTTGAAATGTAAAGTTAACGAATGATCGTTAAATATTTATCAAAAATGCCCAAATTGGCTAAAAAAATAAATTGGGTGCCTTTTTATGCAAGAAATAAAGTGTGATACTTTGATTGAAAATAACCCCTAAGTATAGTAACTTTTTGTGTCATTTGCCCTAGTCGAATTGATAATATGCTTATGACATTTCAAGTGGTTCGTTCTATGCATGTAGCTTATCCCAATGATTGTCTACACTTAGTTTCATTTAAAATTAATATGATTTCGTTTGAAGGTTCAACTATAACAGAGTACAACACTTCGGAATTACTAACAATATATAATTTGTGTAAATGTATAGTGGTTGTCTATCAGCAAAAGTATGAAGAAGCGTCTTATGATACCCGCAATGGAATTTTTGCCAAAGGAAAAATAGATAAGAAATTCTTTGCCAGAATCAAGGTTATATCTCTTTCTTTCACAACAAATCTGATTATTTGCATGCTCTATCTTTAACGGGTCAAATGGGTTGAAATTCACGCAAAGTATACTTTAAATGCACACAACTTATTGAATTGCTGAATTGAAATTGTTTGATTGTTATTGTACTTGTAATTTTCTGTGATCGTCATTAGTCTAACAAATTATTTGTTAAAAAACCTGACATAATGATTTGGGTATACCTGACCTCACCTGTTTCTATTTTATAGAAATACAGAGAAAACATCCCCTTTTGACCCGTTACTTAGCCCCCCTATGTTGATATACATTGATACACAATATATATCTCTGTGTTCTTAAAACCATCATGCTATGCTACAAACTTGTATGGTAGATTGGTAGTATATATTTTATAGCATTTTTTCTTTCTACAATTTTGCAGATTCAAAGTGGTGGCCGAGTCTCCTGACACAGATGAATTTAGAATTGCTTTTAAAATTAAGTCTAAATTGTTGTCACCACAGACAACCTATTCATGTCATCTTATATACAAGCCACCTGCAAACTACTCTTTGATTAAGGGACCAATAACATTGATTAATCAAAGTTTTCACTATCCACATTCTATCTATCTAATCATTCCTTATATTACGAATATTAGACCAACGTTTGATCATAAATCTCATAAGCAGTTAAATACTGACAAAGTAAAAGGCCATCCAAAAGTAAGGAAGGATGGTTGGATGAAAGTTCAACTTTAGGAAGATAAAATCAATAGCATAGGAAATATCGGGATGGATCTTAGCTTGAATGGTATGGACATCAATGGCGATTATAATTTTGGTAGCCTTGTGGTGCAAGGCATTAAACTTAGGCCCTTGTAGATGTACGTCCTTTTTTTATTCGTTTTCTCATCATCTTGACCACTCTTTTGTAACACATTTCTGTAGTTGTATGTCATTCATAAAAAGTAACCAACATTGCTTTTCTACATCCTTTTATCTTTGATGTATGCAGATCATTCTGAAATATAACACACGGCATGATAGATATTCACAAATTGGTTTATTCTCAAATATCAACAAAACTAAAAAATATAATAAGCAGCTATTAGATGCATATCTATTTAGTAGGAACCAATGATGAAGTAAGACACATGTTTTCCTCTTTCGCAAACTAAATTATCAAAAAGAATTAGTAAGCATAACACATAGTCATGCACGGTACCGACGTCATTTTAGAGATAAAGTGATGGGATTAGGAGTGGTTGCGAGAAGGCCAGACTTGCCACATTAAAGGACCCCTTTACACGAGCACCAACCCCAGACTCCTCTCCTCATCTATATGTTAGTGTGTGCGCCTTGCGTATGTATATCTATTTTTAGACTAAATAATAGGAGGAAAAATATATTGTTAGAGCTTGAGCGAAGTGTGACATGAATACGTGATGCTGAAGTAGATTTGAATGAATGAGTACTATAAGTAATGAGAACTTCATGCTTTGAACTCTGAACAACAAGAATAGCTAATTTACTTGACAAATAACTATCCTTCACTTGTTTCTTTGACTTAAACAAACAATTTAGACATGAACGTTGGAAACAAAATTTCTCATAACTTAAGATATTGTGGCGCGTACTGTGGTAGTGGTAGTGGTAGTGGTGTTCATGGTGGTGGTGGTGGTGGTGGTGGTAGTGGTGGTGGTAGTGGTAGTCGTGGTAGCGGTAGTCGTGGTGGTGGTGGTCATTGTGGTAGTAGTGGTGGTGGTGGTGGTGGTAGGGGTGGTGGTGGTAGTAGTGGTGGTGGTAGTGGTGGTGGTGGTCGTGGTGGTAATGGTAGTGGTGGTAGTAGTGGTGGTGGTGGTAGTGCTCATGGTGGTAGTGGTTATCATGGTAGTGGTCGTCGATGTGGTCGTCGTCATGGTCGTCGTTGTGGTCGTCGTCGTAGTCGTCATCGTGATAGTCATCGTGGTAGTGGTGGTGGTAGTGGCGGTGGTAGTGGTAGTGGTGGTTGTGGCGGTGGTAGTGGTGGTTGTGGTAGTGGTTGTGGTAGTGGTGGTGGTGGTCGTGGTGGTGGTGGTAGTGGTCGTGGTGATGGTGGTGGTGGTGGTTATGGTGGTGGTTATGGTGGCAGTTATGGTGGTGGTGGTGGTAGTAGTGGGGGTGCTGGTGGTTGTGGTGATCGTGGTCATCGTCGTCATAGTCGTGGTTATGGTTGTGGTCATCGTGGTCGTCATCGTGGTCATCGTCATGGTCGTCGTTATGGTAATGGTGGTTGTGGTGGTGGTGGTCATCGTCGTGGTCGTTGTCATCATCGTCATCGTCGTGGTTGTGGTGGTCATGGTGGTGGTGGTCGTTGTAGTGGTAGTCGTGGTGGTGGTGGTCATGGTAGTGGTAGTAGTAGTGGTGGTGGTGGTGGTAGTAGTGGTGGTAGTAATGGTGGTGGTAGTAGTGGTGGTGGTAGTAGTGGTGGTGGTAGTTGTGGTGGTGGTACCAACTGAAGTTAGCTCGGTTGATTTGGAAAATCTTTGTCAAATGATTCAAGAAAGGCTATTTGACATACCTTCTCATTGTGTTAGTAGTGGTGGTGGTAGTAGTGGAGGTGGTAGTAATGGAGGTGGTAGTAGTGGTAGTAGTGGTGGTAGTGGTGGTGGTGGTTGTGATGGTGGTGGTGGTCGTGGTGGTGGTCATGGTCGTGGTCGTAGTCATTGTCGTGGTCGTGTTGGTAGTGGTGGTGGTGGTAGGTGGTTGTTGTGGTCGTGGTCATGGTGGTGGTCGTGGTAGTGGTGGAGGTGGTGGTCGTGGTAGTGGTGGAGGTGGTGGTGGTGGTAGTGGTGGTGGTAGTGGTGGTCGTGGTATTAGTGGTCGTGGTCGTAGTGGTCATCGTCGTGGTCTTCATGGTCATCGTTGTGGTCATCATCGTGGCAGCAGGAGCAGGAGCAGGAGCAGGAACAGCCGCAGTAGAAGGAGCAACAACAGCAGCAGGAGAAGAAGCAGCAGTAGCAGTAGCAGCAATAGCAGTAGCAGTAGTAGTAGCAACAATAGTAGTAGCAGTAGCAGTAGTAGCAGTAGAAGCAGCAGTATTAGCAGCATCACTAACAGTAGCAATAGCGGTAGCAGTAGCAGTAGCAGTAGCAGTAGCAGTAGCAGTAGCAGTAGCAGTAGCAGTAGCAGTAGCAGTAGCAGTAGCAGTAGTAGCGGTAGTAGTAGTGGTGGTAGTGGTGGTGACGATGGTGGTTGTGGTGGTGACGATGGTGGTGGTCGTGGTCGTGGTGGTGGTCATGGTGGTTGTGGTGGTGGTGGTGGTCTTCGTCATCGTAGTCGTGGTCATGGTTGTGGTCGTCGTCGTCGCCGTCATGGTCGTCGTGGTGGTGGTGGTGGTGGTGGTAATGGTAGTAGTAGTAGTGGTCGGGGTGGTGTTGGTGGTGCTGGTGGTAGTAGTGGTGGTAGTAATGGTGGTGGTTGACTCGCGTATTCCTACCCCTTTTTATATAAAGATAAATGTAAACAAATATAAATATATAACAAGGATCAAAATCCACAAAATCAATAAAACCGGAAGTAGTATATAGTATCTCCGGGTCGTTATGTCCCAACGAGGCTTGAATGGAAAATCGAATGACGAATTGATAATCGATGTTTGAATATGACAAGGATATGATTGGGCACTAAACCTAATAAGCAAATGCACGAAAAGATAAGCAAGGAAAATAAGCTAGAGCATGCATGAAGGCTAGGAATGGTAAAAACACTAAAAACTTTTATACTAAGACACAAATACGCTCAAATAAACTTAAGACAAACCAAATAAGCTAGACTAACTCTAAATAAGCAAATTCAACAAGCAATTAAACTAAGTTAAGCAGAAGAAACTCAGCAGTACTAACAACAGTACTAACAGTTTTAACTAACAGTACTAACTTGGAGTTAGTACTGCTAGCTTTGAGTTAGTACTGCTAGCTTTAACAAAACACAATGAAACAAGAAATAAGCAAATAGGCTAAAACAGATATTTAACTACCCCTAATAAGCACTCAGGCATAAGAATAAGCAACTAGATTAAACTAAAATGGCAAATAAGCTAAAAAGCTACGAACTGATAAACTATTAAAATTGCTTTGAAAAGGCAAATAAGCTAAAGTAAACTCTACTTAAGACAGTAAACGAGAATGGGCTTAATCTACTCTAAAAAGCTAAGGAAATCTTAAATAAGCAGAAATAATAAGCTAATAAGCAATAATGAACCAACAGTACTAACAGTTTTAACTACCAGTACTAACTTGGAGTTAGTACTGCTAGCTTTGAGTTAGTACTGCTAGCCTTAAAAATCCAAAAATAGAACTAGCAGTACTAACTATGGGTTAGTACTGCTTGTTCCAAACACCCCTTAAGGTTTTCAAAAATCATTTTTCTTTTTATTTTAAGCTGATTTGGTGCTAAACAGATTATCAAATAACAAATTAAGACACTTATAAGCAGACTTCAATCAAGAATAAGCACTTAAATAAGCTAAATCAGTCTAACAGTTTTAACTAAACATACTACAAGTACTACCAGTACTAACTTAGAAAATGACACAAACTGTTTTTAAACTAACAACTAAGCAAGATAAGCACTAAACATCATGTTAAAGCATAAATAAGCAAATGTAAGTAACAAATAAGCACTAATAAGCAGTTCTACAGTAAATAAGAAAAATAAGAAAAATAAAAACTTACAACTCCCTTGCTCAAAACAGGGTTAAACCAAGAGTCTACAAGCTCTAGCTTGTCAAAGACAAGCTAGTAGTGTCCATAAGCCTATCCAAAACTGGCTTATCATCCATAAGCTGTGGTATACTTGAGAGTGATTTTTCTGATTTTCTCTTAACTACTTAGCTTTTTTTTTATTTTCTCTCTTTCTTGACAAAAATAGCTTATAAACAAGCTCCTTTGAAAGCTTTTCAAACACAATTAAGCACTAGTTAGCAATTTAGAACTTGGAATTTGAAAATTGGAATTTAACATAAAACCTTAACACTTCATTAAACTTGGAAATTAGTACAAAGCTGAAAGAAAAAGTATAATAAGCTGTAAATGACTTAATTAAAATAACAATTAAACTAAAATTCTAAGATATGCTAAGATTCTCTCCAAGGCTTACAAAAGGCTCTATTTATAGCCGAAACTTTCATTCTTGGGTCTTCCCAAATTCCAAATTTGCATTAAGACGAAAGTTAAAGTTACAAGACTTGGAAAAATAAAATTGCATAAAAATAAGTTGAAACTTAACTAAGAACTAGATAAAAATAAAAACGACACTAACTAACTTCCTTTCTTGGGTTACAATGGCCCTATTTATACTAAAACGAACTAAGGTCTTGGTTTCTTGGTCTTCCTTCCCTTCTTTCTTTTGTGTTTCTTTGTAGAGACAAAAACCAAGTGTGCTTGTTGTGTGAGGTGATTCTTAAACAAATCTCAGCCTTCAATTTTTTGTGTGCTTCTTTTGAGTCAATCATAGCCATCGAAAAGCTTGGAAAGTGGTGAAGGATTGCCAACATGGCAATTATAAAGCTGGGGGGAGATAGTGGAGGAGGGGGAAATGTCTTACCTAAGGGGTTGTAGAGGTTGCAGGGTAAAAGAAGGTGAGGACACCCGTAAGTTGTATCTGGGGTTTTGTTTGGGCGAGAAAAATGGTTTTTTATAGGTTGACAGCTTTGGCCCCTCATCTCTTATAACTTCATTGCAATTTTCGTCCCTTCACAATACAACTTTAGGAGCTTGGCAGAACTGGCCCTTAAAGTTATATTGCACCCAATTTGCATTCTCAGCCCTTGTCTTTCTATTCTTGTAATACAACTTGAGGTTTGGCAATTTTAGTCCCTCAAGTTGTATTTCCTCCACTTGGCTATCTTTTGACTTTGACAGGGTTGACTTTCCTGTTGACTTTTTGACTTTGACTGACTTTGGCCTTGATTTGACTTTGTCTTTTCCATCCCGTGCTTGGTTTGGTCATTTTTGGCTTTGTTTTTCGTTCTTTTGTTTGATATTTATTTCCTGCACAATACAAATGCAAAACATACAAATACAATGTATTTTTGGTACGTTTTTAGTCATTTAAGTCCGTTTTTAGTAGAAAATGGTATGTGTGATTAAGCATATACCAAAATCCCCCATACTAAGATATTGCCGTGTCCTCACGCAATGTTATGAAGTAAACACTCAAGAAAACTAAGAATCTCAATCCCCCTCGACTAATGACCTCGAAAAGTAGCTAAGTGTTCGTCAAGGGGAACTAAAGAATCAATAGCTTCGACAAGTCCCGTTTTCACCATTTTTTATATGTACACTAACTATCCCTAATATTTTTGGATTTTCCTCTTTCTTTTCTTAACTAACATGTTTGACTTCCTTTATTTTATCAACACTGGGATCATAGAATGAGAAGCGCCCGTAGAATAATCTACGGATGTCCTGACGGATAAATTCATCGTCCCCGATTTTTCACTAGTCCCAAACCAAGCAATTAAACAAGATCATTTGTCAATATAAGTCTACATGTTAAGCACTCATACTTATGACTTGTGAACTTTTAACTCCCAACATGGATATATGATTTAAATGTGTGTATTCATTTCAACTCAACCATAGATCAACTTATTTCCATAGTCGTAATTCAAGATGAATCATGACTCAAAGCAACAACTTATTAGGTCCTTGTAACTTGATTTTAAAGAACGAAATTTTAACTGTAGAACTTTTTGCAACATCTTCATCATCATAATCATAAGTTCTTAAAGCTAGGAATGCGTTGCTTAGTTTGAACACCTACCTAGGCCTCGCTCCCTAGTAGGATATCACAACCAACGACCGGTGTTCTTAGTTTGAAAACCCACCCCGTTGCTAGCGTAGTGGGAAATCACATCAACACCTTCTTCCTAATATGGCTAAGGATAGGTGTCTTAGTTTGAACCCTCACCTAGACCTCGCTTCCTGGTGAGATATCACAACACACCAAATCCCTAGAAGTAAAGATGTCTTAGTTTGAACCCCCACCTCGTGGTTAGCGGAGTGGGATATCACGACACATCTTTTACTTGCTCCATATAATCAAATGTATGCTTCATTGGCATAATTTCAATATTCATGCATTTTTGCATTCATATTTCATTCATGCTTCTTTGGCATTTTAACTTTCAAATTACTAAGAACAGAAAAACCTCGCTTTAAAGAATCAAGTTACAAATTTGAAGCTTTTTCTAAAAACATCGATTGACTTAGTTGAATTGAAATGAGCACGTATGATTAGGTGGATTAGAAGCTAATGGGAGAAAAAGCCACAAGTTACTCATATAAGTTTTAGAAGAATCTTGCTCAGCACATAAACTTATATTTAACTCTATCACTTCTTGTTCTTCACCTTATTAAAATTCGAAGCAATAGAATTCGTGAAAGCTTAGCCTACAATTGAGGAACTAGCTAGGGCTCAACACGCCCGATCGAGTCAAAAATTATTCTCATTCTACCCATTAGGAAAGTCGAAACTGTGACAAAACACTTATTTTATTTTTGAAAATTTTTAAATTTTTTCATTTTTTTGGTATTTTTGCAAAAATTTGGTGGTAAAAACGGGATTACGTGATAACAACGGCTGCAGGCAAATGTTAAGGACAAAGCTAGGCTCACACGGCCCTGATCGAGACAAAATTTATTCTCAATTCTACCCATCAGGAAAGTTCAAAACGGGACAAACCACTTATTTGATTTTTGAAAAATTTTAAAATTTTGTATTTTTTTTTTATTTTATCATTTTTTTGGTATTTTTCAAAAATTTTGGTGGTAAAAACGGGCTTACGTGAACACAACGGCTGCAGGCACAAACAAATCGAAGATCCCCCCATACTAGAATGAAACATTATCCTCAATGTTTTACGAAGGGTCTCTACGTAAATCCTAAGCCGTTTATGAATTATGCTAAAGATAAACGTTAGTCGATAAGATTAGGATATCGGATTCCCAAATGAAGCTGAGGATTTGAAGCTCTTGTGATCGAAGGACAAAACCGCGAGCACAAGAGGCTTCAAAAATCCGGGACATCCTGGACAATAAACCACAAAACACAAAACACGAAAAAGGTAGAGGCCAGCCTCATCACAACACATTAACACTTATTAGCAATAAGAAAGAAGATAGAATGGATAAGCATGGGTTGCCACCCACGAAGCGCCTTGTTTTTGTTAACCGAGTCACAAGCTTGACTCGACCCTGAATTTATTGGTCCATGGGGGAGCAAGTGGAAGATAAAATATCCATCGGACTTTCATTCAAATAGTTTGGATAAACATTGAATTTCATAAAAGTTCTACTCCGATGAGATACACCCGGCATAAAAGGATGATAAATGGAGATGCCGGGGTCAAAAATGGTATCTTCATTCCCACAGGAGAGAAGATATGGTGGAGCAACTGGATACGTGAGAAATGGAAGAAAGATCCATACAATATAAGCGAAGAGAGGGTTCACATTAAAAGTAGAAATCCAGATCCAGGTGGATGGTGGGTAAACATAAGCACAGAACTCTGGGTTCTCAATGTTAGAAAAATTATCAATCACAACATCTAAAGGTAAGAATTGCACAGCTCGGCAATCTTAAAGCTGCAATGATCATATTCCGGTGGAGATAAGACGTGAGCAAGTCATTGACAACTCTCATGATAAAATCACTTTCTAACGCAGGAGGAATTGGATTGAATCGAGTAAGATCAAAGATGAACAATCCATATGAGAAAAATCAGACAATGAGTAATGGTTACTTCTAAGCCACTACAGACCTTTTCTCAATATGATCGTCATAGAAGGCTTCATAATCCGGAAGAGAATAATCAGAAAGAGTAGTGGTACTGCCACTACTAATACCTCGTTCCAATCAAAGCAGAATTTTTTAAGATTCGGGTAAAGAATTATCAAAGGTGTTAGTCTCCTCCAAGAAAAGGTTAAGAGATGTGGAGGAAGACTTGGTCATAACATTAGAAGATGGAGCGGGATTATCTTTTAATGCTTCGATGTTAGCAATAAGAAGATTGACATTCAACAATTTTTCATGAAGGATATCGTCTTTGATTGTTAGAAGAATATCATCATCGATCCCTCCAACTTTCGGGATAACAATCTCCACCACCTCTAAGCTGACGATCTCAGCATCAGGAGGTGATGCATCGACATAATCGATATTCTTATAAGAATCGTCATCACTCGAGGAATAATCATTGTTGGAATCGATGATAGTCTTAGAATGTTCTTTGAAAGCTTTAAGAGAGAGTAGATGTTACAAAAGGCACATCACACACATGTTCAGGAATATCCCACGGACTCACGTAGGATTGGACAAGGTTCTCGACACTAGACTTTATTACTTCGTCCGATTCCCGATGCAGATTAGTGGACAAAGCTTGCCCCCCATACTTCGATAGTTCCCGGGCTCCTTGGATGGAAAGACGGGTCGATTGCAATGGTATATGTCCTTGTCATCACCGAGCAATTGGGCAATCTTCCAAAAGCGAACTTATTCCGCTTGCTCTTCTGTAATTCGCTTTTCTTCTTCCTGCTTTTGCATATATTGACCAACCATATCACATAAGGATGTCATTTGCTCCATAAGCTTGTTTTGAGAATTGAGAAAGTCATTTTGAGCATGAGAAAAAGGCTAATTGTTGAACATTGAAGATTGGATGATTGACGGTATATTGCGGGGGTTGAAATTGGTCCAAACCAAAAAAGAAATTATAAGTCATAGGCAAAAATTATGCTCATGATAATAGACTATCATTCATTGTTGACATTGGTAATTCAAGAGGACCCCCACAAACTTCACAACAAGAATATAGTAGTGGAAAACTGCGTTGAAGTTTGTGAAAATAATCAAAGTTTGATTGAAACACGGGGTCCTGATTGGTAGACAAACTGACTTGAGGTGGGAACAATCGTAACGTATGAGAAATCGTTCCCAACATATACTCACAAGAGTATGGTAGATTGGGGTTGTGGAGGATGGTTTGCAACACTTGGAGAATCGTTAGAAGAGTACGGAGTTGAAAAATTGATTGGTGTTCCATTTCCAACAGTACAATAGAAACAAACTCCATCATATTCATTACATCCACATTGTTGGCATGTACCAAAAAGTTTTTGTTGTTGCAAACTTTGCAAATTTTGTAGGATCTCATTAAGGTCTTGATTATAGCATGGTTCCGGATTAGTGATAATCGGAATTTGCGTTGGACAATTATAGCCAATATGAGCACCTTTTCCACAAAACTTACAAGTGCATCGTTGACAAAAGATATCGTCAAACGAATCACCGCACTCGTAACAACAATGATCAATGTGTGGAGGACTTTGTGGATTGTCGGGGTCCTGTTTTACAACGAATGGCTCTTGAGGAGCATTAACAACGTTGGTATTATCATCGGATGACTCGGAAGTATCTTGAAGGTCTTGGAAAATTCCATTTTCAACACAATATGTAAACAAATCTTCCTTAAATTTCTTCCGTAAAAGAGCACATCCACGACATTGCGGACCATCAACCGGGGTTCCACACCTTGCACAACTCGGAGGGGGTCGTTGAGACGAGTCGGGTAGATCACAAATGATCTTGTCTACGAGACCCTCTTTAAAACAACAATATTCTGAAGTGTACAAAGCTCCACACGACGAGCATTCTTTAATATCTTTTAAAGCAATTTAAACGATAGTCGAATGCGTCATAAGAATTCAACATAAAGAGGATAAGAAAAGAATTTAAACGATACCGAGAGAAAAATGAAGATTATTTTGTTTTTTTTCGAATTTTTTTACACAACATATTTTAACAAATGGACAAAACGAGATACAGTACAACTTAAACCTGATCATACCAGCAAGCTTCACGGTACACTTTGAAAGAAAAACTCACAACAGGCGCGAGAGAGAGATATCGCAAAGCTTATTTCTCCTTTCGGGTCGTAGTTCGTTGGAACAACCCTCCTTATACCCCTCTTATAGTTTGTTTAACTTTCAAAGGTGAGCCATACCTCGCAAGTGACGCAAAAGGCAAGTTTTTGAATCTTTGGTTCGAGAATTTATTGATGATAATACTTTAGTGAAATTATTATATAATTGATGAATTTTATTTCTCGATTAAGAATATGTTTATATATATATATATATATATATATTCTTCCCTTTAATATATACTAAAAAGAAATAAAAAATATTTTTGTATTTTTATAAAAATAAAAGAGATATTCACAAATTCAAACACAATTTGTCAAACGTTACGAAATTCGTTTCACAGCCTCCCCGGCAACGGCGCCAAAAATTGATTTGATCAATAGTAAATATATAATATATGAGCAAACTATCAACCAATTGCCTTTGACCAAGGCAAGTAGTCAAAATTCACAAATGTAATATATATGTTTTCGGAAGTATGATTCCCGGGTCGTTATGTCCCAACGAGGCTTGAATGGAAAATCGAATGACGAATTGATAATAGATGTTTGAATATTACAAGATTATGATTGGTTTTTTTATTTCTACAAGTTAAATATGCAAAAACGATTAAATTAAACCTAAAAACGAAAGCTATAACGCTTAAATCCTAAAAACGGAATGGAAAACGAGGGTCAAAAATCTAAATTTTGCAATTTTAACCCTAGAACAATTTTTAAGCTAAAAATAGATTCTATTTGACTAAAAACGAAGTTTAAAAAAAACTAGACGAAAAACGGAGTTCGTTTGGACCAAAAACGGGTCAAAAGAAAAACGGGAATGAATCCCGTTCTTTAAAAAGTGAAACTTTGCAAAAATGACCCTACATATGTAAATTTATTTTTCCTAGAAAATACACAATAAAAGAAAATTTTAAAAAAAAGATTTGTATTTTTCTGATTAATATTTTAATTTTTATGAATTTTTTAATTTTTTAAAGAAAATAAATTATAAAAAATACTAGAAGTTTATAAAAAAATCTAGAAAAACTACACAAACTAGCTTAAAGGCTGAGGGTCCTAAGAAAAATAAGTTGGTGAAACCAGCTTATCAAATAAGCCAAGAAATAACCCCAAACAGCTTAATAAGCAAATGGGCCAACAAGCCCTTATATAATAAACCTTACAAACCACTACCGGATGAGCTATTGTAGCACAGCGGTAGTGGTGTGGGGTTTATAAGGGTTGAGGTTTGTTGAGGTCGGGGGCTCGAGCCCTAGCTCACCCCTGACTTCCAAGCTTCTCCTTTTATTTTATTTTTCAAAATGTTTTTTACAAACTTAAAAAGGACATAAAAATAAGCTATTTTTATAACTACAACTTTTTACAAAAGCTTATAAATAAGCTAAAAAAAGACTTGAAATGGACAGAAAAGGCTTAATAAGCTTAATGACTTATTTTGGATTTAAAAAGCTATGAAAGTGCAAATAAGCTACAAAATTATACCTAACTATACTTAATAAGCTAATGCAGCCTTTAAATAAGCAAAATGAAAGAAAAAATAAGCTTAGAAAAGCTTATTAGCTATCTGACATAAAAAAGTAGGTAAAACAGACAAGGTGGCAACTTTGGGCTTATAAATAAGCCCTTAGACAAACTCTTAAGAACCTAAAAGCTAGAAAAAGGAAAAGAGGACATAAAAGACTTTATGAAAAAGCAATCTAAACTTATTTTGAAACAATATTAAACTATAAAAAAGCTGCTAGAAAAAGCTAGGACAGACAGAATGCTTAAGTGTACAAAAAGGGCTTAAAGGCTTTTTCTTTTTGGATTTTTAAACAAATTAAGCTAAGCAAAAGAGAAAATAAGCATTCACAGTCAAATAAGCACACAAGATAAGCACATAAGCACAAACAACAACAATTAAAAAGCATTAAATAAGCCAGAAATGGGCTTGTTTGAGTCTCAGCACCAGGGGAGGTACTTAAGCTAACAGCCTGAGATGGGCGTTTTTGTGCTTATTTTTAAGCACAAGGATGGACACTTAAAATTCTATAAGCTAAGAAAAGGAAAAGAGGACATAAAATTCTACAAGAAAAGGAAATCTAAACTTATTTTGAGCAACTAATGAGCTAAAAAAAAATAACTTGAAAACAGCAGTACTAACTTTTGAGTTAGTACTGCCCAAAGGACTTTAAGCTGAAAAAGCTTTAATAAGCCAACTTTGTGGACAAAAATAAGCTTAGGTGAGCTAAACAAACCTAATAAGCAGATATCACACAAAATGAGCAATTAAATCAACTTAAACCCTTAAATGAGCAAATGAGCTTATTAGCTCATTTCTGCCAACCAAACAGCCCTTGGGTGGCTTTTTGGGCTTAAAAATAAGCTGGCAAATGGTATCCTAGTCCACAAAAAAGCAAAAACAGATTGAGTATTAAGCTCATAGAACAATAATCAAGACTTAAAAAGCAATTTGAAATTCTGGATAAGCCAGAATTAGCTAATCAAAAAGCTGAAAATTCATTTTTCTTTGCTTATGCAAACTTTTCACACAAGTCTAAAACACACTTGCAGCTGACTTTAACACTTAATCAATGCATACAAATACCCAAAAATAACACACAAACATGTCCTAATAAACACTTTAAGCCAAAACTCAAAAATAAGCTATTCTAACACACACAAAAAACAACAGATTCTTATATTAGCTAATTTAGACTTGACTTTTGAAGTTTAATGAATAAAAACCTAATTTAACTACTGATAAGGCCTAAATTAAACTAATACAAATTTCCCAAATGACCACAACCCATTGTTGAACCAATTTGACCCGTTTTACCCTTTGTCCCAAACACCCCTTTATTTTTCAGATTTGCTTTTTAAGGCTTATTAAGGGTTAATTAGGCCAAGGGTCTCAAAGACAAACACTCATACATCATTAATAAGCATAAATAAGCACTTGACAATAAGCAATAAGCACAATTAAGCTAAAAAATAAGCTAATGCAGAAAATGAGCTTAAATGAAGGAAAATTGACTTACAAAACCCCTTTGCTCAAAACAAGGGTGAATAAGCTATTGAAAGCTTTGTCTACAAGCTCCAGCTTATCAATGATAAGCTGGTATTGTCCATAAGCCCTTCCAAATTTGGCTTATCATCCATAAATATAAGCTGTGGTATTTTTTTGGTGATTTTTTTTAAAATTTAAGTATAAATGTTGAACCCCAAGACTAAAATTATTGATATTTTCAATTTTAAAATTGTTGATTATCGTCTAATTTTCAAAAGTTAGCACGTATTATTAGTCCGGTCTAAAAGGGCTTATGTGAGAAAAGTGACAAATTACACTTATGAGCTCTTAAGATTTTCCAAATAATCTCTTGTTTTGCATCAACTTCTACTTTAACACTATAATTTTTCGTTCTTCACGAAGATCGTGAATGTTAGTCTAAAAAGTTAAGGAACTAAGCTAGAGCGTCATACACGCTCGATCGGGTCAAATTTTATTCTCATTTATACCCCAGCAGGAAAGTCAATATTTGTGACAAACACTTTTTTTTTTTTTTTTTTTGGAAATTTTTTTTTTTTTTTTTTTTTTTTTTTTTTTTTTTTTAGTTTTTTGGTATTTTCAAAATAAAATTAGTGGTAAAAACGGGCTTAGTGAGTAACAACGGCTGCAGGCAGAAATCAATCGAAGATCCCCCCAATAATAGAACTAAACATTGTCCTCAATGTTTTAAAGAGTAACTAACGTCATACTAAAAAAAAAAAAAAAAAATAAAAAAAAGCCGTTATGAAAATTTGTTCTTAAGAATAAGTCGTTAGTCGAAAAAGATTAGGATATTTGGATTCCCCAAAATGAAGCTGAGGTATGTGAAGCTCATGTGATCGATGGACAAAAACCGAGAGCACGGATAAGGCTTCCAAATCCGGGAAATCCTGGACAATAATCCCAAAACACAAAACACGGAATATGGAAAGAGGCAAGTTCCTCACAACAACAAAACACTTATTCATTACTACTAGGTAGCATACTCACTACTACGGATAAACTAGGATATAGCATGGGTGCCTCCACGAAGCGGCTTTGTTAAGGTCACTTAGCTTGACCGATCCCCCACTACACTTTGAGCTTGTCAAGGGGGATAGAAATGGGGATGCGAATGCACCCAAATTTGGAGTGTTGTCTTTCATGGATTTCAACATCGGGTTTTTCTAATTGAAACAACTTGGAAGTCTTTAAAGCCCCGAATGTAATAGAGTAGAAGGTGATTTCTCCTTGATAGCTTGTAGAACACCGTGATTGAGTCAACTTTCTGTATTTTCGGATTGAAAATGTACAGTAAAGTATCAATTATGGAGAAAGAGGAGCAAGTATTACCAATGGATTCGACTATAAGGCATTCCGGGAACGTAATCTTGTTTCTATCTCCGGAAGGAGAAGAATCATCAAGATCGGATCCGACATCATTATTTGAAGGAATGAAGTCGAAATCCATAAGAAGGGCGGGATGGGTGGTCAAAATATTAGGCACATCCACGGGGATGTCTTCCACCACATCAATGGTTGAATTTCCCGAATCGGGATAATCAACATGAAATGATTCGAACTCGGGTGGAAGGTAGTAGTGTTGTCATCTTTGAGTCGAAATCATCACTCTCAATACCCGGTGGTATTGATTTATCACCATCAAAAAAAATGTCAATCTCCTCCATAAGAGAGTCACTATCCTCGACCGGGATAGGAGATGGAGAGAAATACTCGGTAGGATTTTCAAAATTAAATTCTTCCGGAGGGCGGGGAGAAGAGTTATCGTAAAGCAAACTCTCCAAAAACAAAAATCTCCTCCAGATTAGAGGTTGAATCATCAATTTCGCGGTGGAATTGAGTGGGAAGAGTGAGTTCACGGCGTAACTCTTCAAGAGAGAACTATTCTTTGAGTAAGAATCATACGAAGTATCCGCATTAAGCATAAGATTTCTAAGATCGGATTCGGCATCAAAGGAATCAATTCCTGAGGGAATTGAAGTGATACTTTCACATTGAGGACAATGCTCATATTAAGTATGGGGGGAGATAAACTTGAAAAGTTAAAGTTAAAAGAAAATCTTTTATAACATTTTATTGATCACATATAAGCAATCTGACTCTGGATTGATAACATTTCTGGCATATTTATACCACTCAGAAAAAAATTCCGAGGATTAGAATTTAGGAATTCGGGTATCTATCTTTGATACCTAATATGATTTTTATCTTTAGCTTTCTCGAGTTAAAGAGTGAGCAATTGCAAATATCTCATCTGTCGTTACGGCTGTGTATATGTAGTTTTGTCGCCTTTTCTGGAGCATTGATATCGATTTAAAAATTATATGAGTGTGCCGGTACTTGAAATATTTATGAGACCGCAGTAGTAATACGTTCGCGTATTATAAACTTTTATGATTTAATGAGGTGATAAAAAATTAAATATAAGAAACAATAATTTTCAATGTTCAAAAAATGATTTAATAAAATTATCTGAAATTTTATCCGTACGAATTGAGAACGTAAATGTTGGTATTACTGTTTAAATGAAGTGCGAAGGTTGCAAACTTCTAGGTTCGTTTGAAGTAGTGTTCTTATCCTAAGTATGGGGGGAAAGCAAGTTTCCCCCAAGATATAGTGAAATAAGGCAAAAATAAAGCCTTCGCGTAAAAAAAGAAAAAAAGAGAATGCTGTGAATGATTTAAGGTTGGATGTATTACGGATAAGACGGATTATGCTTTTATTACAAACCTTTTTCAACAAATAATAAATAATATCACTAAATACATTACCTCTTTTAATGTTTATGTTTGATGCTTACGCCATGTCGGTGAAATTTAATTTTTTGTACAAGCTTATGGTAATTTGAACATTTCATGACTGTGCGTATGAGTAACTTCCGTTTACTATCCATTTTACTAAATTGAGCAAGTGTGAAAAAGAAACTTATCTATAAAAATTCGTGAGTTGCTTTGTCACGTTATCTATGCTTGTGATCATTAATTTGTTTTGTTAAAACGAAATACTTTCTTTGATTGCTTTCGAGGGCAATGACAAGAAGCTATGTATGAGGGTTTGGATAGCTCCAACTTTTACATAAATTGATCCTTTAAAATACATTAAATATATATGTTAACACATGAAATATTGCAAAGTTTACTTGTTTGTTGTGTAATATTCATATCAGGACAAAGAATGAACAATAGGACTAAACGTGCAAAAGAATCCCGTTAAATACATTAACGGTCGTTATATGAAGAATCTAGAAGAGAATTTAAAGAAGAGTTAATGAACAAGGCCAAAGTGCGACGTACTTCAAGACGAAGTAAATGTCATTTATTTAAAACACGACAGTGCGGCGCACTCAATTTTCTTGTGAGACGCACTTCTCTTGCAGGTAATCCCAAGTCATAAATGGATTGCAATGATTGTGAACCTTTTCACTCCCTAAATTTCAGCCAACTGATGCACATCCTCAAGTATAAATAGAGCACGATTTTGGAGGAGAAAATCATCTCTTGAAGCATTCTTCTGATCCCATTCTTCATTCTTACCATCTATAATAGTTAGGAAATTGTTCTTAGGGAATTGATGAAAATAAACCTGTTTTTATCCACATTCTAGGTTTTTAGTAGAGAAAGTCCAATTTGATCCGGAAGATTATGTTAAGATGGAGTTATAGTGGTTATAGTTGAATATAGGTAGTTGGAATTATTGTCAAAGGAAATCTGAGAATTCTATATATTTTGCTACTAAGTTTGGTATAAACACGTTTCCCTTCTTTATTATTATGAATTCTGAATTGATCATGCTTGTTATGTGTTTTGAATTGATGAATATGGAGTAGTTTAACATGTTTGTTTGGGGATCATGAGGGAATTATGGATTAAAACTTGGATAACTTAATGAGTTTTAAATATTATCAATTTGAACTTGATGGTTTTACACTTGGACTTATTAATCATGTCATTTGTTGATCATTCTTAGTCCGGATTTAGGTCTGAGAAAGACTCCAGCCTAATTGCTTGATTATCCAAGTTGTTTGTCACATGACATCTAGAGCTAGCCTTGTGAGGATTGTGCTATCAAAATGATCATTACAACAAGGGTAAAAGGGTTTAATGCTTAAACCTCATGGTCTACACGATACTGGTTAAGGATAGTTTTATTCCTATTTTCTAACTTTGATCAATCTTAAAGCATTTTTGTAATCAAAAGTAGATGGCCAAAAGGATTTTTGATTATAATAAATAGACAATCGTTTTAGTAAACTATCCGTTTCTTTAATCGATTGTACTTTAATTCTTGAATCATTATCCATCCAAGTTTATCTATATTTGTTCTCGTACCCCCAAACAACATCATTTTATATCTTGAATTACCTTGAAATCTTTAGATCGTGGCAGTCTATAAGATTGACCCTTTTCATAATATAATCGACTCTTTTTTAGAATTTACCAATCCCGTGAACGACCTGGTGCTTACCCTAAACTATACTATTAAGGGGGTTTATTCTTTATCATGTGTGTTAGTTGGAAATTGGTAAACTAGTATTATAAATTTAATGCTTTAATAACACATCACTAACCAACGAAAAGCTTGTGGAAACCAACATTAGACTCTCCTTAACTAGTCAATCGCATATTCAACCCCTAGGAATAGTCGAGGACGTGTTAGTTGAGATAGCGAGATTCATATACCCCGTGGATTTCATAATCTTAGATATCAAGGAGGATCAGAGAAAGCCATTAGTTCTAGGAACACCATTCTTGACAACGGCTAAGGACGAGATTAGGTTTGATAAAAGGACAATAACTTTAAAATTTGGCAAAAGAAAAACTAATTTCGGAAAATACCCCTAATTCCTTTGCAAATTCGAAGAAAGAGAAATGATAAATTTAATCCCGTGACCCCCACTAGCACCATAAATAAGCTTATTTTAGAATGAGAGGAAAGAATCAAACTCCACCAAGAGAAAGAAAAAGGAGTTCAACCAATGGAGAAGTAAGGTGTTTAACGATGAATGTTCCATACTCGTAAGTGAAAGTCAGAAAGTGAGTAACAAAGGAAGAGTCACGTAAGGACGTGTGACTCCGAGTCTAGCTAAAAGACTCTAATAAACAAAAGCGCTTTTTGGGAGGCAACCTAATTCTTTCAATTTAATGCATTTTAGGAGTGTCTTGTGTGTTTTAATTCTTATTCATTTGTTTTTATATGTTTGGATTATTATGTGATCATGCTTTGTTTTGTCTTTAACCTCGTCTTAATTGCAATCAAAGGGTATTTCATAAAATCTGTTAAAGGAAAAATTCGATTTCTTAAGGAACCATTTCAAAAACATTTAAAATCAATTGTTTAGATTAATTCGGGCATCTTGTGTCAGGTGATTGTGTATAGTTAATTCAGGTTTTATGCAGTTTTTTTTCGGGAAATAACTAATAGAATCGTGGCAGAAATTTTTTCCAAGAAAACGAATGTGAAATTCTCAGTGTCTGGAGACGGAGTCAGGATTGTTCCTGACGGCGTCACGTCTCCAGACTTGTGAAATTTCGAATTTTTTATTATTTTTGAAAAATAAATTTTGCATAATTTCCAGAATCTGTAGTTTTCTTAAAAACCTGCAGAAAGCCTTGATTACCTTAACACATTAACCCTATCTTTACTGCTTTTATAGAGTCAACCCTAAAAGTTTTGTTGTATATATCATTATCCCACCGATTTTACGCCAGGTGTAGTTGTCTTTGTCTTTGATTTACAGGTTATATTTGATGAGAAGAAACCCGGAAGTTCTTAGGAGTTTCATGTGGACGATCCTTAGATGACGATTTAACCAGTTATCATATGTTTCTTCTCCATTATTGAGCAAACAAGGGGAGTACTAGTTTCTTTTACTATTTTCCTTTTCCCTTTATTCGTTTTACGGGTACTTTTAAGAACATTGGGGACAATGTTCATTGTAAGTGTAGGGGAAATAAGCCTTAGAAACTATTCTTTTAATTTCCATTTGCTTGTTTCCTTAATGTGATGTGTAATGACTGAAACATAGCGTAGAAGGTAATCTTTTGACCCAATTTTAATAAAATTTTTTGACCGCAACTGATGAAAACCAAGTGTTAATAGCGTCACATGGATTAGGAATTATATGACTGCACGAAAACCCTTCCAACTCAAATTCCACCACAATGTGAGGTTCGGCCCTATATCTTTAGATTTGGGTATCATTTTGATACACTAAGTGAACTTTTACCTTTAGCTTTCTTAAGTTAAGATCAGAGCAATTGCATGTGTCGCGTTCATGGATGTGTTCATGCATATGTGATTTTGTCGCCTTTTCTGGAGCATTGGTATCAGTTTAAATTTATGAACAGTGATAACTCGGTAGTGATATTAAATTCGAGAACTTGTTTTTGTGATGCTATCTCGAGGACCGTATAGTGAGTATTAAGATTTTGCTAATGTGTGTAGAGGCACTAAGGGATTTTAACCCTATGTTTTAAAACTTGTATTATTATTTTGGTCACCTCGATCATATAACTATATTTGGCAGTTTTTGTCTGTTTTTGGTCATTTAGGCTTGTTTTTAATGGAAAAAGGTATGTGTAATTAAGCACATACCAGAAAGAAAATGACATAAGTATGGACCAAAAGAAATGCTCGTCCATACAAAACAGACAGAGTGAATAAAAATAGAAAATGAAATAAATGTGCTTCAGTTTGTATTCATGTGAAACTAATCAAATTTGAATCTTATTCTTAGAATTTAACATGTGAAGAGCAAATCCTAAAGCAACAATTATCTCTGAAGAACAGCTGGTTCCACATGATAACAGACTTATCATCAAGAAAAACAACTAGAGTGTCACTTTAGACTTAGATATCACTGATACTATGCTGAGATTTGTTGTTGGAATTCTAAAACACCATAAGCTATACAAGCTGGTTTCCTTAACTGCAACAGTACTGGTCATCTACGTACACTAGTTTTGGACAACCATAAATCATAATGCAAACAACCATACATTTACTTTCGAACTAGACACTCATACTTTCACTCTCACACCTGGACTACTCAGAACTATATACATACAAATATATTAAGACACTAGTGATACCTCCCTTAGAAAACCAAATTCTTAGATTCATTAAGACACTAGGTTATGATGAAGATCCTGATACAAAGATGATTGCTGTCTCAAAAAATGGTTGCTATAAGACTTCATCAACCATGGAGAGCTATTCTGAGTGTTCTCAACAGAAGTCTAAGGGGAACAGACTCAAGCTGGGACACAGTTAGACTTCCAATACTTCAAATACTTTGGGGTATCATACACTCTGCCAACTTGGACTTCACATTATTAATTTGGGATGAATTTAAATGGCAAATAGTTGACAGATCCTCCAAACCATCAAAAATGTCTAAGCTGTTGTACACCCGCTTAACCAAGCTTCTCATTAACCACTTTCTTTCTTGCAACAAGAGTATTCCTCGCAGATCCAACTCTGAGTTGCATAAACTACAAGATGATCAACCCATAACCAAATTGTCAAACACTGTTCAAGGTGACTAAAAGTTTAGAATGGATATTCCTAACATAATGATCAGTGATACAATCAAGAAATTAGCAGGATACAACTATTATATAGCTAAGAAGAAGGAAAGTGCAAAAGATAAAATTGTTGATGAACCAGAAGAGCAACGTGTATCTCCAGCCAAAAGTAGAAGAGGAAAAGGATTTATGTGTTATGGTGGTCAAGTTGTGAATGTCCCAAAAAAAGATGTTATGACAAAGAAAACAAGATCTCTCACTATCGCTGAAGATGCAGTTGTAGGTGAACATGCAAATTCCATCAGTATTCAAGAATCACGCACTCAACGGCGTCGAAGGAGTCAATTGACTATTAACAGCCAAATTGATGACGCTCTTGTAGATACGTATGCTGAGTGGGGACAGAACCTCAAAGGTCATGTAGTCAAAGATCCTGCAGTTCAGTCTATATTAGATCTATGAAAAGGATCTAAAGCAAGCAGACTTGAGAGTTTAAAGCAAAAGAAGAAAACAGTTACAGGAGAAGGATCGAGTAATGCTCACAACAAACACTATGCTGATTCAGACACCAATAGTGATGCAATACTCTACTCTTTATGTTTAGAACAAAGTGAAAATGAAACTGATGATGCTGACAATTCTGATATGGATTTATTCGATGATAATCTAGATGGAGATGATGATACTACATGATTTGGTGTATTCATGTATAATAAGTCCACATAAGCACCCAAATTTACCTACTTCAGTCCCATGGTTACAAAACTAGCCATAAGATATTAAATTGGCATAGACGTCTAGGGAAACGTAAGTCTGTAGAAAGGACACCATCGGTAACAGTCTTTATACTACCTTACCTCTAATATGGTTGATCCCTCTTAAGTGTTTTAATGCGTGTAATGTAATCTTAGGGGCCTTGTAATAGTGTTCTTACTACCTTACTTATGCGTTGCCTTAATGGAATATTACATAAACAACATTTTCGTGTAATTCGCTCATGACTTAGGAAAAACTTACACAGATCATTGCAAGTGTGACAAAGCAACAGGATTAGGAGAAGCAAACTAGGGAGTAATGCATGATTAAGTAAATACATTCGTTTACCATATAGTTTTCACCAAAGTAGTTTATATTATTATTTAGTTTAATTAGCTAAAACCAAACCAATCTCTCAAACATATGATTTTACCTGCTTTCATAAAATATAAAAATACAAAGAGAATCTTCTTTTAACCCTTAGACCTTTGTTAATTTTTGTTCGAGCCTTCCCAACCTATTCCCCTAGAGAACGATAACAACCCCCGAGTCTTGCCTTACTACACTACAACGGTTAGGTACTCTGCCTAGGGAGTTGTAGAACTTAGTGAAGTTTACGACCTCATTAAAGTTTTTGGCGCCGCTGCGTAGGGAATAGCGTAGGTTTCAGATTCTATCTAGCTTAGGTCTATTCACAAGATTCCTATCAAGCGATATTTAATTTCTGTCAATTAGCTTTCTGTTAGTCTATCTTTTCTTTGTTCCCTATGTTTTGTAAATCACTCTTTCGTTCATCATCATGATGTATGAAAGACCACCAACCATACCCTTTCAAAACCCACCACGAAAAACAACCTTCCCATTCCAAAATAATAACTTGATGTTCCAATAACATCAAGACGAATCATTCTATGATACATGGACTCATTTTAAAAACTTAACCTAAAGAGTCCCTCATCATGGCCTCAACTTATGGTCCCTTATTTAATTATTTTATGAACATGTCAACCAATATACCTAAATGGACCTTGACTTAGCAATAGATGGGAACCTTAGGGAATTAAATGCTGAAGAAGCATGGGAAACCATAGAGAATTTCGCCCAAGGCCAAAAAGAATGGGACAACCCACCAAACATTATTTCTGAACAAGAATTAGCAAATTTGAAGGCTCAAGCAAAAAGATTGTTTGGAAATGAGAAGGTTTGCATTGAGATGCATAGGGGTATATCTTGGGATAAGGTGGAAAATCTGAACCCACAAAGTACCCCACAAGTCCTCCCATCATTTGAGGAAAACACACCGCCCGTGACTTACCCAGATGAAGTAGAAAAGATTATAGGAATCCCGATTGAGGTAGAACCTTTAGACAAAACACCACTAGAGGACTTAGGCTTAAATACTTGTAATCATGACATTCCTCTTAGTTCTAGAGAAATTCCTAGTTTTGATGAACCAGAGCCTCAACCACAGCCCTTACCTAGTTTTCCAACCTTAGATATAAGTCTAGGAGACGAAAGAGGCCCCGAACCACCCATCAAAACACATAGTATGGGTAGTTTTAAGATGAAGGTGATAAACCCTTTGACCATTCATACACCATCTTCACCTCACGTGGCGTCTTTACACCTTAGGGATATATATTGCTATTATCGCCTACGTGTAGATGACCCTAAGACGCATTATGGATTTAAACCAGGTTTGTTAGCCTCAACTTATTGAGCCGAACAAGAAGTTTGTCCATTACGTATATTAGGTCTCGGTCATATAAGTAATTAATGTTGTAATAGGCTAGAATCGGGAAATGGGCTCGTAAACTAATCTAGTATTGTATGTGTTACGGGTTTAAGCCCAAGAAAATCTCAAGCCCGGCCCATGGCTTAAGCCCACACGTCCCATAAAGGAGTGTAGGTATTTATACACCTTTTCCTCCATGGAAAAAGTGGTTGGTTGTTTTATTAACTTGAAGCTAATATTCAATCATCCATTTTTCTCTCTTGTTTCTCTCTATAACATCTCTCTAAACTCTTCACATCTCCTTCTATTTTCTAGTTTTAATTCGTGTAACATGAAGTGTAAGTGAGTGTTTTACGGGTTCTGATTAGAGGTTTTATACACTATAAAATATATATACTAATATAACCTTAAGAGCAATTAAGAAAATTCCTTAAGGAAAATTCACTCTCAAAAATATATATAATATAATATATAATACGTATATTTAACCGGGTAAATATGATTACCCGGGTCGTTTCCCCAATGACTAGTGAAATTGAAACCTCGTTTAAGCTTGGATTCTGATTTGAATGAAGCAAAGATATTTTTTTATAATCTATATCTACTAAATAAAAGCAACAATTAAAATTGAACAATTAAAGGCAATTAAACAATTAAACAAATACGAGAAACAAATAAAACACGACGATTAAGCAAATAGACTAGAATTAAACCCTAAGATTGCAAACTAATTTTCTACACCTAAATTAGGATAAAAGTAAATTTTAAGAAAAATTAAAATATTTTTTAGATTATTTTTGAATTTTTTATCAATTAAAAACTATTTAATACTAATTAAATCCTAAAAATAAAAAAAATAAAATAATTGAAATTATATTTTTCCTAAGTAAAATAAGTAAAAAGAAAATTTTAGAAAAAGGAATTACTATTTTTGGCTTTTTAGATTAAAAGATATGATTTTTCTAAAATTTAAACTAATTAAAAACTATAAAAATAATAAAACTATTAAAAATTAAATCCTAAAATTTTTATAAAAATTACACTAAATAAAGAAAATGTGCAGAAATTAATAAAAATTAAAAGCCCTAATTTTTATCTTTTTAATAAATCTTAATTAAACTAATTAAAATCTAAACCTAATTACTAATTAAAACTAATAAACTTGATTAAAATACTTAACTAAGGACTAATGGTGCAAAGACCTAAAGGACTAACTGGGAAACTAACTAACTAACGTAAGGACTAACAGAAAAACAACTGAAATTGAAAAGTTACACTACCTACCCTGAGAGTCTAGCCCGATTTCAAACGAAGTCCATTTTAGGCTTAAAAATAAGATGAAATTTAAAAGTGCTTTTCTGCAAGAACTTAAAGAAGCAAAGTTATAAAATAAGCTTAGGTGAACAATTTTAACAAAAACACTTAGGACTGAAATCCACTAATCTGAAAACCAATAATAAGCTCAAAAAGAACTTATTTATAAGCTGTTTACAGAAAACTAGACTCTATGATCCTTAAGTATTTTTACATAACAGCTTATAAGTAAGCACATTTTTAAACTCCAAATCAAAAAGTAAAAAATGTTTGGATAAGCCTTATGATATGTATTAACTAAATTTGAAAAGAGAATCATCATTAAGATACTAGATCTTATCTGACTTTAAGTGGCAAAAAGCAAATCAAAAATAAGCTGAAATCCTTAGAATCAAATTAAGCTTAAAAGCTCAAAAAGCAATTTCAAACTATAAGCTTTTGAAGATTAATAAATCTACTTAATCGCTATCTATTTAAGCTATAAATTCAACTTCCATAAGCTAGAATTCAAAATTTTAAGAAACTAACTAACTACTTACTGTTTTTGGTCTTTTTGGTTTTAGGAGTACTTGATGTTTAAAGCTAAATGAGTTCCTAGAATTTAACAAGCTAAGTAAATGAAATCTAAGACCTAATCTAACTTAAGCTATGCCTAAGCTATAATATATATGAAAATAAGAACCTAATCCCTATAATTATAAACTAAATTTAGCTCAAAAGTTCAGCAGTACTAACTTCAGTTAGTACTGCTGGTGCTAATTGCAATTTGCACAAAACTCAAATGCAAGATTCCTTAAGGGAAAACCTGCTTACTACATACTCTATTGAGTATGTTAAAACACAAGTACAAGTACAACTAAGCCTAAAAAGATTTACTCAAATTTTAGCAAGTAAAGCAAAGGAAGAAGTTTCCCCTGGTGTAGGAACTTAAGTATGAGCCATAAACTGAATTTTAGCTAAATCTAATCCCTCAAATTAACTCAAATCCTAAACAAATGTGATAATCTAACCAATCAAAATGAAAACACAAATTTCTTTTGACTTTTAGAGGTCAAACAGTACTAAACCAAACACCCCTTTATATTAAGGACAGATTCAAAAGAGCTTATGAGTGGAAAACTAATTAGCAAGACTTGAATACCAGATGAAATCTAGCTTATAACTAACTTAATAAACATGATTAATCAACTAAATAAGCAATAATCAAATATCTACTCTATTTTCTACTATTTTTGGATTTTATGGATTTTTATGATAGAAATAAGAAACTAATGATCTATATCTTTTTAAGCAAAAACAGATGAAAACATATAACTAATAAGCACTAGTAAAGAGAAATAAGCACAAATAAGCAACTAAATAGATGATTAAGCTGATAATAAGCAAATAATCAAATTACACTAAGAATTTTAAAGACATGAATTTAAATGAAAACTTACAAATTTCTTCAGTTAAACAGAAGCTATGACTGCTCTGAGAGCTATTCTACAGCTCTCCTAGCTTATTAATAAGCTAGGAGTAAAATCCATCTTTGACCCTTCCTTGATTGGTCAAACTTCCAAAAACATAATCCAAAAGCATAGGTAAGTAAATTAAGCTATTTTTAAAATTAGAGTATATTAAGATTAGTTTTAAAACTCCATTTCAGCTTAAAGTCTGAAAGAGCATGATATGAGCTTATGATAAGAAATCAGTAATGAAGAGCTTATAAAGGGACAAAAGTACTTTAATGAAAACTTAAGAAACAAGGATCTATTAAAACAGAAAATAGTATACAAAGCTTTAAAACTGAAGATACATGTGATACTTTAAAAGAGAATTACATTTGAAACATACAGTAAATAAGCTAACATTAAGCTAAAATTTAACTAATTTATCCTACTCCTAGATAGTGAGTGTGTATGAAGGGTGAAGACTATTTATAGCCTATAAAGAAGCTTCTAGCCTTGCTTCCCACTCCATTCAATCATGGCCTTCCAAATTTCCAATCATTGCCAAATGATTAAGAGTCGTTGGATCACATATGTGCACACACGGATTGCCAGCGTGGCAATCCATGATGTGACATGTTGTGTTTCTTCTAAGAGTGAAATTAGTGTAAAATTGTTGACTTTTGTTGACCATGATTGACTAGAGTAGACTGTAGGTTTGACTTTTGTTGACCATGATTGACTAGAGTAGACTGTAGGTTTGACTTTTCCTGGCTTTGCTTTCGGCTTTTGTGCACTCCTTCGTTCCCGTGTCCGTGTTTGTTTGTTTTTGATGGTTTTCTTGTGATTTCTGATATATCTGTACCTGCACACACAAAACACAAATACAAGCATATTTTTGCCATTTTTGGTCTGTTTTGGGTTTATTTGGGTCATTTTAGGTACAAACGGATATGTGTATTCTACACTTATCATACACATCTGTAACGACGGAATAGACACATATGACTGCATTTAAACCTTAACTCAAACAAGCTAAAGGCATCAATTATCTTAGGTATCAAAGGTGGATACCCGAATATTCTTTAGGCTTAGAATTCTTATAATTTAGTGGAGTAGGTTGTGCTAGCTATAATGTCAATCCGATTGGATTTGCCTTACTAAGAGCATTTTTTATAATTCTGAAAGCGTATATATATTAAGATTTTTCATAAAATATCAGTTGGAAAAAAAATTTAATAGGGCAAACATGGAGAGATATGATTAATTTTTCCTATTTGGCTCCCCTCCACACTTAAGTTGAACATTGCCCTCAATGTGATAACTGATAAAAGAGAATGGTAGATATGGAAAATTAAAGAAAACGTACTTACCCGCGAATAGGGAAATGTTATACAGCGTGATAGATCTATTCTTTAACATACTTCATAATTTTCCATATCTTTAAGCTAAAGTACCTGCATAACAGTAAACACACAAAAGCACACAAAAAGAAAATATTTTTGTTGTTTTTTTAGAAAATAAATAAAGGATATTAGTAGAAGAATGGAGGAGGGACTCCTTCACACTTAAGTGAAGCACGGATTGCCTTCCCGAGAAGCGCTTAATTTTTAAGAGAGTCGTTAGCTAGACTTGTACTTTGGGAGTCATACTTTGGGAAGAAGGGAGTTACTGCTTCCCTTGGGTCATTATCTTCTTCTTGATATAATTTAAGTCGATGGCCATTGACAATGAATGATCTTTTCCCAACTTTCCATAAAGTCACCATATCCTATGGATATATATGTATTCACTACATAAGGTCCTAGCCATCAAGATCTGAGTTTCGGTTGTTTAAATTTATATTTTGAGTGAAATAGCATAACTTTGTTTCCTTGTTTAAATTCTTTTCTCATTCTTAACTTTCTGTCGTGCCAGACTTTGGTTCTTTTCTTGTATAATTAAGAGTTTTCATATGCTTGATGTCTAAGTTCATCTAATTTGTGTAACTGGAACATTCTTTTCTCACCAGCGGCAATGAGATCTGTGTTGCAATTCTTCCGAGCCCAGTATGCATGGGTGTTCAATTTAAATGGTAAGTGCAGTTTTCCACATAATATATAAATTTGTAGGGTGGGTCCCGTAGTGTTTTTTGGAAGGCATGCGAAAAGCCACAGAGCTTCATCAAGTTCTTGACCAAAAAACAGGATTATCATTAACAGTTTTTCCAAGAATTCTTATTAAGAGCTTGTTCGTGTATTCAACTGACCACTATTATTAAGGATGATATGATGTGGAAAAACGGGGTTTAACTCCATATCACATCCATTGATATACTGTTCCATAATTTTGTTGCAGAATGAGATACCTCGTTGCTGATTAGAGCTTTGGCATTTCGAAACAGCTGAATAGTTTCTTAAGGAAGGTGATAACCACTCGGGCATCATTTGTTGGTAAAGCTTGAGCTTCATGTCCCCATTTAGATACGTAACAAACACGACAAGAATAGTATCAAAACTTTATGATTTCGGTAATGGTCCCATAAAGTCGATAGCCCATATGTCAAAAATTTCACAAACTTGAATGTTGTTTAAGGGCATCTCATCACGTTTTTGATATATTTCCCATTTGTTGACATGCTTCGCATGGGCGAACTAGAGTATAAGATTCTTTTATGATTGTTGGCCAGTAAAATCTTGAATCTAGGACCTTCTTAGCAGTTATGTTTGGTCCATAATGTCTACCAGTTGATCTGTGGTGACATTGATCTAAAATTGTTTTGGTTTCTGGTCTGGATACACAGCGTCTGATCATACCGTCAGAACATACTTTAAAAAGGTATGGTTTCTTCCCAAACTAGTGTTGAGTCAGAGAAAAATCTTTATTCTTTGTGGTACGTCAGTTCTTTTGGTATAATATCAACCGACCAATAGATTTGCAAGTCACCGAACCAAGGTTTCATCTTTGGTATTGATTTCCATAAGAGGTTCTCCAGGAAAAGTTTATCATCGACTTTCACTTTCAATCACTTATTTTGACATTTCCCGATTCGGGACAAGTAGTCGGCTACAACATTTTTTGTACCTATTATGTCTTTGATTTCTATGTCAAATTCTTGCAGAAGTAGAATCCATCGAATAAGGCGTGATTTAGCATCTTGTTTCATGAATAAGTGCTTAAGAGCTGAATGATCAGTGTGAATAATAGTTTTTGAGAGAATAAGATAGGATCTGAATTTATCGAATGCAAAAACTACAGCCATAAGTTCTTTTTCGGTTACGTGTTATTTTTTTTTGAGCTAGTTTAAAGTTTTTAACTTGCAGAAAAACGATTGGTGAAAAGTTTTTACCATCTTTTTGACCTAAGACTACTCCAACTGCGAAATCACTTGCATCATACATAAGTTTAAATGGAAGATTCCAATTAGGTCTTACGATCACAGGAGCACATGTGAGTTTCTCCTTCAATAATTCGAATGCTTCTTGACATTCATCATCAAATTCAAATGAAGTATCATTTTCAAGCAGCTTAGTTTAGGGTCCCGGGCAAATTTCGAAAATCTTTTAATGAACGTCGGTAAAAACCGTAGCATGACCAAGAAAGCTTCTAATACTCATATCACATTATTATTAGTAGGGTGAGACACGTTCTTTCAAAATTACTGTCTCGATCTTTGCTTTGTCGACTTCAAGTCCTGCACTAGACACTTTGTGTCTGAGCACAATTCCTTCTTTGACCATGAAGTGACATTTTTCCTAATTTAGGACAAGATGAGCATCCTTAAAACGCTGGAGAATTTTATCGAGGTTGTTTAGAAATTTGTCGAAAGAGTTTCCGAAGACGGAGAAATCGTCCATAAATACTTCGACTAATTCTTCTATCATGAAAGATTACCAACATGCATCTTTGGAATGTGGCAGGAGCATTACATAGTCCGAAAGGCATTCACCTATAAGCGTATGTTTCAAAAGGATATGTGAACGTTGTTTTCTCTTGATCATTAGGATCGATAGGAATTTGAAAATATCCTAAAAAACCATCGAGGAAACAGAAATTTTTATTCCCTGTGAGTCTTTCTAACATTTGATCCATAAACGGCAAAGGGAAATGATCTTTTGCGGTTGCTTCATTGATTTTATGATAATCGATGCATACTCGCCAACCTATAACGGTTCTTGTTGGGACAGAGTTCAACATTTCATTGAAGACGACTATAAATCCTACTTCTAGTACATAGTGAATTGACTAACCCCAAAGGTCTATCGCAATTGGATAAATAATATTGGTACTCCATGAGATTTATGATTATTATTCTTAATTTCACTCTTAAAAAACTTCTTGCATATTTGGATTCAACCTTCTTTGTTTTTGGACAACTGGTTTCTTGTCATCCAGAAGTTGTATCTTGTGTTACAGAACGATGGGTAAATACCAGTAATGTCTATTATTTTCCAGGCAAAAGCTTCCTTGTGTTTTTTAGGACGGATACAAGTTTGTTTTTCTTTTCTTTGGAAATCTGAGAAGAATATGAATAACAGGAAGAAGAAGAGGGTTCTTCAAGAATACATATTCCAGAATTATCAGGAATGGTTAAGTATCAAGATCCGTAAAGGATTCGTCACAGGGATAGATTTGATTTTATAATCTGTATTGATGGTGATTTTCTCGAATAGGGGTTCTTCGGTATCAGATTTAGAGTCAGAGTTTTCATCGGTAGTCATTGCCATGATTTCATCGAATATCAGAAAAGTTATCCCTCATCGAGAAGGGTTCCATTATGTAATGGAGGATTTACTACCTTCCGTCTAGACAGCATTGAAATCTTCTTCTAGAGATTCCATCAGATGACATCAATAACGAAACAGGTAGCATAGTTCGAATATGATGTTTCATCGCAGTATCGAGATTGAAGATCATTCTTAGTGTGTGATTCGTTCACTCCAACTCCAAGCATTTGAGTTTACTATATAACACGCGAATAACTCATCAGTCAGTGTGAAAAAAGGTCCGTCCTAAGATGCGAGGAACATTGCTATCATTCTACCATTTCGAGAAACTTATAAACTCGGCAGGAAAGTGAATTTATCAACTTCAATGAGCTTATTTTTTAGCTATTCCAACAGTGATATTGGGAATGATCTGTCGGTAAGTCTCACGCTCAATTGGATGGTTAAAGATTTCAAGAGATAGTTTTGTCAATAAGGAATATGGGCAGAAGTTAATGTGTTAGCACCAAATCGCTAGAGGCATGCAGGAGAAGGTATTTGTGAAATTACTTGGAATAAGGAAGCTTCTGGGGTCTCCGGGTTTGGGTGGAACTTTGTTTTGGATCATTGCTGAACTTTCATCGCTTAAGAAAGCGGCAGAAATTTATTCAATTTTTTGTTTGTTGCTTATTAGTTCCTTGAGAAACTCTTCATAATTAGGCATTTTGGCTAAGACGTCGATAAGAGGTACATTGATTCGAACGGCGCGGATCATGTCGAGAAATATTTCGTATTGGGCTTCCATTTTCTCTTTCCTTAGACGTTGAGGATACGAGATATTTGTTTGTATGTTTGGGTAACGAGTTCTCGACGGTTTTGGAATCTTAAGTTTTTGGTTGTGGTGTAGGTTCTTCGTCTTCATCATCACTATCGAAATTGATAGGGGTTTCAGAATTATCTTGTTGATCATTTAGGTTAATTAGTGGGTCATAGGATTTACCACTTCTTGTGAACACGACATTCACATGCTCATTACGAGATTGCGGTGGTTGATAGGCTTTGGAATTGTGCCCTTTTGGGTTTGGTTGAGTGTAACTATGGAAAGATTTAGAAGGTCAACGAGATAGCTTTTTTCAACGAGTCAATCAGAACCTTAGTTTCAGGGTTTTTGATAAGAGGCTTTATGATTTTGTGGCTACAGTTTCGAGTCGGTTTTTTATAAGACCATGAATGTTTCTTTGACAAAAGCGATGAGTTATTGCTGAATTTTCATGAAATCGTTAAATTGTTTTTGAAGGTCATAGGATTTATCATTGGTATTGGATCGGTAGTTGTCTCAGTTGTAACTACTTCGTTCGTTTGAACGCCAATTATCGCGATTCGAGTCTCGGTCATAGTAATCATTATAAAAACTAGTTCTATAAAAAAAGTTGTATGTAATTTATGCCTCCTTCTTCCGCGAGACAGTGGGTATGCATCTTACATCAAGATCAGGTTTTGTTTTTTAGCATTATATTGGAGTTCTTTGTACTGAGCAAGCCTTTTTCAGGGACCATGGCATCCATTCGTCTGTAATTTGTCAGTATCGGAGTTACTGCCACCTTCATCAGCGAAAGCAATGGTTTTCTTAAGAGTTGATTTGGTTTTTTGATTTTTATCCCAGTCGAGCTTGAGTAAGACTTTATCTTCGAGAAGCTGATAAGCTTGATTAGGTATTTTATAGAGGAAATTACCATCCACAAATCGCATTAAGGACTTCTTGAGTTATTCATCGCAGAGACCCATGATAGAAATTTTGATAATGATGCCTTTGCGACATATGATTGCACCAATGGCGCCAACTGTTTTTGAATCTTTTCCTTCTTACAAGCCCAAAGCACGTTAAAGATCATTTTCATGTTTAAGAGAAAGCTGATTTCTTCGAGGATCGTCAAAAAGAGCTTGGGGAAATAAATCGGTCTATGAAAAAGGTTCGAAAGTCAACCTCACGTTTTGATAGTTCCTTCTTGAGTTCGTCCACATGAATTTGCTTCTCTGGTTTAGTGATAGGTGAATACACATTAGGCGAACAGCTTCATTTCGGTATCATTGTCTTTAAACAGTATCGCAGATTCCGAGGAATTTATGAATGTGTTTGTGAGGATCGGTTTTGATTCTACCACCGAATTGGTTTCCTTTGACAAGAGTCAAGTGGTTACCTTTAATAGCAAATTCATTTGCGGTTTTAGGAATTAGGTGATTGCTAGAAGCCGGGAGTCAAGCGCGACGAACACGGCCCACAGAGCCCAAATATGGGGTTCATCATCCATGGGATATAAGATTTTCAAGGATAACGGAAAGTATGACAGAATTGGATGATGTCAGATTGAGCAGGATGACAATTCTCGGTGTTGATAGTGGGTTTTGTTTCTCTTTGAATGAATAGGAAACTCTTCTTTTCAATCGACGAAGTCTTCGATTAAGAGTACGTTCAGGTTCAGGTAACGGTTCAACAAGTTCAGAATTAGAGGCATGTGTATGCATCCAAGGGAGAATTTGTTTGGGTCAGTTTGCCAGAAAACTGTACGGTGATTTTTTTTTTGAAAAAGAGGGAGAGTTAAAATAATTTTCCAGAGTTGACTATAAAACAGCTTAAAAATCCCTGGCAGCGGCGCCAAAAACTTTGATGTGTTTCAAAAGCTTTAAATTTATAAGACTGAAAATACCGATTAATTAGACGAAAACACACGGGAAAAAGTATAACCCACGTATGTAGTATAATCCATTTAGTAAGACCAGTCGTCCACGGTTATTTGAGTATTTTCAAATATCAGTGGTGGGGACGGTGGGGTTAGGTGGGGAGTCGATCAAAATAAGAAAATAGACTTTAACAATTTTAAAAGTAACTTTTGTTGTACCTGTATAATAAAGATGACTACTCGGATAGTTGAAAATAATTTATAAGTGTTGGAAATGATTAAGACCTCGAAGATGAAACCTTAACTTACAAAAAGGATTTCTCGTCAGAAAATGTTTTCACAAATTAACTTGATTAACTCAAGACTTATATTTAGTAGACTAGACCAAATGTGTCAGTCAAATAGTTTAGTTACTTATTATATTAAAGCTTATTTTGTTTATCAATTTACGAAAGTAGATTTCTCGGCACAGACGATAAAGATCATAGACAAATCTTTAAAACCAAATAGATCATAATGGGTCTTTCGACCTATACCGATATGATTATATAATCTAAGTTGATAAGCAAAAACTGATAAGATAGGATATAACATGCTTGCAACATAAGCTTGAGATTAAAGAGATCATGATCATACCAAACACTTATTTATTATCATAACGTCACCGAGTAGTCATGAGAGATTTAGCCTCTCATGGCTAAGTGGTTCATAACATTTCTTGATTCAACATGAATTTCCATTATTCCAATTTACTAATATGATATTCTACTTCGTTCTTGGTTGTTTAATCTTGAATCTTCAAAAGGGTATGGTGTTTATGCTTGGTGGATGATTTGGAAAGTAGTGTGTGTGAGGTTTTTATGAAGGAGTGAAGGAGGAATGATTATGAGATAGATTAGTGAGATGAGGGATGGTTGAAATGTGTAAAATTTGTCCCCTGTTTATAGGCTAGGTAAGGGGTGAAAGTGCGACGCACAAAGTTGTAAGTGCGGCATACTTGGTGATTATATGCGAGGGTAATAAATGTTTATTAAAGAAGTGCGGCACATAAAGTTGTAAGTGCGGCGTACTTAGGGTGTTAATGCAGTAGCATTTAAGTCTTCATTAATTCTTCATAGTCAGATAGGAAGTACGGCACACAAAGTTGTAAGTGCGGCGTACTTTGGAGTTAATGCTAAAATTTGTCTAAGCTTTAATTACTTCTGACTTGAGGAGAAGTGCGGCACACAACTGATAAGTGCGGCACATGTTTGCACTTTAGAGCTTGAATTTTATCTATTTCTTGTATGTTGTGTTCTTTAGCGTATAAATACTCGATCTTTGTTGTGTTAATCCTTGGGATGTCTTCAAGTAAACCTTCAAGCAATTCATGCTATTAAGTATCGAAAGTTCACGAGAAATGATTAAATATATATTAATAATGCCACCGAAAACATGTATAATTTAGGCGTTATCAAATCCCTCCACAGTCAGCTATTGCTTTCCCTCAAGCAATCAAAGCGAGAAAAATAGAAATCATTTATCGTGACGTAGAGAAAATTTGGATTTTGCAAGTGTTTACAAGTTAGATAACTTTTCAGGCATTGATATATAACATAGCACCTCACAGGGAAATGTTTTTTATTTTAAAATTCACTCAGCCACTCAGACAGATATATTTTTGTGGAGACACTCAATTTGCATAGACATAATCTAGACAGCTACCATAGGCTTGTACTTGACAAATAAACCTGACCGAAGGGTGAAACTTGATATTGAAGCGGGGGCATATACTAATCTTCATGTGCCGAAACTTAAGCCTTTATTTCTTGAACTATTTTAGATTTTTTTTGCTATGATTGTAATAACTAGAACTTCATCTTTTAACTTTAACTTCTTACTTAGGAATTTTAGCAACTTAGCACGAAAGGGAGCACTTGCAAGAACAGGAACTTGTGGGATTCATAACATATGATTAATCTGGCTTCAGTCTAGTAAATGATGATCAAGCACAAGTTCTAGAGCTTCTAAATTACCGGCTTACTCAAATATAATTATCAACCAATACCATTGTTCCAGAAAAGGCGACAAAACCACATATACACATCCATAACGATGGAATAGATAAATATGATTGCTCACTCCTTAACTCGAACAAGCTAAAGGCATCAATTATCTTAGGCACAAAAATTGGGCACCCGAATATTCTAAAGGTTTATACTTCTCACAATTTAGTGGACTAGGTTGTGCTAGCTATAGAGTCAATCCGGTTGGATTTGCCTTACTAAGAGCGTTTTTTTTAATTTTTAATTTTTGAAAGCATATATATATAAGATTTTTGATTTCGAAAACATTGGTTTGGTAAAAATTTTGGCTGGGCAGGCATTGAGGGATATGATTAATTTTTCCTATTTGGCTCCCCTCCATACTTAAGTTGAACATTGCCCTCAATGTGATAACTGATAATAGAGATAAAATAGGGAAAATTAAGGGAAAATGGTACTTCCCAGGGCATATAGATATATAGTTGCGAGAGAGCTATCCCTAAGCAGACTTCATAATTTTCCAATATCTTTAAGC
>BQNB010053513.1:0-39976 GCA_026074375.1 Tanacetum coccineum
ACTGTAATCCTCACGTGTCACCGAAAAATAAGCTGACTTGGTCAGTCTGTCGACTACTACCCATATAGACGATCCAAAATAACAGATGTAGCGATATCCCTCTTCATTCTCGGCCACCAATACATATCTTGAAGATCATGGTACATCTTATCTGCTCCTGGATGCACAGAGTACCTAGTCTTATGAGCTTTGTCCATGATCATAGTTCTCACACCTCCCACAAACGGAACCTATATGCGATCCATAAAGTATAAACTCTCATCTTCTTTCCTTTCCATCTGCTGGTCTAAACCGTGTAACCTTTATGTTGGTGCGTTCTCTTGTTTGAACCCCTCACTTTGGGCTGCCAATATCATTCTTTTAACTCCAGACTGAATGATCTTAGCCATTGCTCGTACATGTTTAGGGTTCACTCGCTCTTTCCTACTTAAGGCATCAGCTACTATGTTCGCCTTACCTAGATGATAGCGAATCTCACACTCATAGTCGCCGAATAACTCAATCCACCTCCTTTGACGCATATTCAACCCTTCTAATTGAATATGTGTTGAAGGCTCTTATGATTCGTATAGATGACACTCTTCATTCTGTACAAGTAATTCCTTCAAGTCTTAAGAGCAAACACTACTGCTCCTAATTTTAGGTCGTGTGTTGTATAATTCTTCTCATGGATCTTCAATTGTCATGATGCAAAGGCAATTACTTTGCCTTTTTGCATGAGTACATAACCTCATCCTTGATTTGATGCGTCGCAGTAAACTACAAAGTCTTTTGGTCCATCAGGCAATGACAATATTGGTGCATTATATAAATTATCCTTCAAAGTCTGAAAAGCTTCTTCTTGTCCCCTGCCCCACTCATACTTCCAACTCTTCTACGTCAGTGAAGTAAGGGGTTTAGAAATCTTAGAAAAATTCACGATGAAACATCGATAGTAACTTGCCAATCCTAAGAACAATCATATCTCGGATGGCGTCTTAGGTACTTTTTAATTCTTCATTGCTTCTATCTTACTAGAGTCTACATGAATATCATTGCTGTTGACCACGTGTCTAAGAAAACGCACTTCTTGTAGCCAGAATTCATACTTGGAAAACTTGGCAAACAACTTCTCCTTCTTCAGCAGCTCCAACACCAACTTTAAGTGAACCTCGTGATCCTCCTTAGACTTCGAGTATATCAAGATATCATCGATCAACATAATTAAAAACTTGTCTAAATACGGCTTGCACACCCGGTTCATCAAGTCCATGAAAACCGCTGGTGCATTGGTTAACCCAAAAGGCATATCGTAAACTCAAAGTGTCCATATCGCGTCATAAATGCCGTCTTGAGAATATCTTCTTCCATGTATTCTTAACTAATGGTAACCGGAACGAATATCTATCTTAGAAAAAAATAACGCGAAACTGGTCGAACAAGTCGTTGATCCTGGGGAGATTCTTGGTGGCCAACTTATCCAACTCCCGATAGTCTATGCATAATCGAAATGAACTGTCCTTCTTCTTGAACGACACAGGTGCTCCCCCACGGAGAGTGACTTGATCAAATAAAACGTATATCAAACGAATTCCAAGGGTTATGAACTATCGAATAGGGTAGCAAACGGATATCGAATCAAGGGCTAGAAAATATACAAGGGGTTTCACAGGTGCAAATAGCTGCGAATCAAATGTCATAAGAATCCTTAAAAGAAATGATAGAATATCTATACCGATAGGAAACGCAAACAAAGAGTCAACAAAGCGTACCAAGACAAAAGAAACACATATCGAATAATGATACGTAACAAGATTGATAAATACGAAAGATAGAATTCCAATAATCGACTTTACTCGAAAGAACCAATTAAATATTGTTTAAAAAAAATCATTTTGAACAATAAAGAAAGTTGTTTTAAATAAAAAAATCATTTTAAATATAAAAATCGTCTTAAATATAATCTTCATAAAATTCATTTTAAACATGGTTGTCATAAAAATTCAAAAACAGTTATTTAAAAGTGTATCACATCTTACTCATATAAATTACTTTAAACATACTTTTTATAAAAATAAAATTTATCAAAAACAAGCATATAAAAATATTATCATATCTTATTCATAAATATTATCTTAAAAATAGTTTTGAAAGTCAACCAATTATCATATTGTTTCATAAAAAAAATTGTAAACATAGTTTCTTAAAAAAATAAAGAGACATTTCCATAAAAAGTGTTGTATTCATAAATTGTTTCAAAAAATAGTTTTTTCCCAAACACCATCAAGATATACTTCAAAAGCTTTTCATAATTCGACATTAATATAAAATATGTTACTCAAATAAGGGACATCGTAATACCAAAAGGGATTGCAAAATACCGAAAAGACTCTAACACAAATCTATGATTTGAAGGCGAAAGAGAGTACAAGGAACCATATAGTTAGAATAAAAGTCAAACAAACACGTACAAGTGAAATTCATGCAAAGACATTACGAACCAAAAGAAGAACGTACAGACTTGATGTGTGTTTGCAAGCTTTAAATTTATAATACTAGAAATACCGATTATTACTAAAAACACAACACTCGGAAAGTATACACGTTCGTGTATAGTATAGCTTTAGATAAGTCCAGGTCGTTCCACGGGAATTGAAGTTTTCATAGTTTGTAATTAAGGTGCTAAGGCTAAAATGATTGTCACGGATCAAATTAACCAAATCATGCATATATCGGATTAAAGGACGATTTAAGTAAATGATTAAAGTATGTTTGTTTAGGCAATGATCACTAAGATAATGATATGTTTAGGATAGTGTTTATAAGTTTAGAGAATAAATATATCACAAGTTACAAATCCTTTCGGCCTTTAAATATAACAAAGTGATTATATCGATTAATAACAACAAATCCTTTCGGCCTTTATAAGTTATTATAACCAATATATTAAGTGGAATGATTAAACACATATATAAAAGAAACCTTTCGGCCTATTTTCTTATATAAAATATGTTTTCCCAATTCAATAAACACATATCCAAACGCTCCATATCCAAGATAACATAGTGCCTAAACAAACACAAGATTACTACTCCATAATCAAAGAAGTAATAAAACACATTATGAACTCAAACAATTCAATAATAATCGTATTCAAAGGATAAACAGGATTATACCAAATTCCAAGAGCAAATGATGATGATTTCACAAGAATTTCTCAAGAACACTTTATTATATTCAAAGCAAAACCCAGAAACTATGAACAATTCTATCACAATTGCTTATAGATTCGAAATAACACTTCAATTACGCTTCTTTAATGGATCAAAATCTGGGTTTTGTTGAATGACCATCACAAAACATCCGGGAAATTCCTTCAGAAAAACCTCTAACTTTGTATCTAATGGTGGTGATGATGGTGTTATCAATGGTGGTTTGGATCAAAGGTTTTTCAAGCCTTTATCACCAAAAACACCTATCCTAAGTAGTACACACGAGTTGGAGGTTTGTGTGTGTGAATGTGTGAAATGAGGGAGCCAAGAAGGGTATTTATAGGCTTTTCGAGGGCCAAAGTGCGCCGAACAAACTTATTTGTGCGCCGCACATAGTGAATTAAATGCACTTCATAGCATTAATTGGCCTTAATTTTTTCCCACAGACTCAAAAGTGGGGCTAGCGATTTCTTTAGTAGAACCGGCTCACTTTGGTATTTCTGCACTGCCTTTTTTCATGGTTGTAGATAATTGAATTATCTTCGCATGGCCGCTTGAACCAACTAAAACGGAGTTCGTATGACCGAGTTATGGCCAAAAGAGTGAACATGTGTCGGGAAGCATTCAACCTGGGTTTACTTCTTCGTTTAAGCTTCAAATCTTCGCGTATTCTTCCGTTTTCTTCCACGACACATATCATGAACCTATAATAGCAAATATACTTGATTAAGTACCAAAAGTTCATGAGAAATGATAAAATAAATGCATATAACGCCGCCAAAAACATGTATAATTTAGGCGTTGTCAAATCCCTCCACACTTAGCTATTGCTTGCCCTCAAGCAATTAAAGCGAGAAAACAAGATCATTTATCGTTACATGGAGAAAAAAATCATTTGAGCATTAACAAGTGTTTACCAGTTTTATAACTTTTCAGGCATAGACATATAACAAAGCACCTCACATAGGGAAAGTGTTTGTTTTTGAATTCACACGAGTCACTCAGATAGGGTTTTATATTTGTAAAGTCACTCAATTGCACAGACATAATCTACATCGCTACCATATGCTTGTACTAGACACATAAACATGGCCGTTGCGGCGTGAGCACGTAGACAAAAATCTCAAAGAGGCAAAATGTGATAATCAACAATGGATGTGGTCACTAATCATCTTGATGCAACCAAGCTAAGTGCTTTGAATCTCAAATAAAGAATATCCTATATCGGGAAAGGTTGCGTTTACGCAAAGTGACCTTTGACTTAGTTTGACCAATAAGGGAGTAAAACCCGTTACGTGAGTAGAAAAAACGTCAATCCGAATTAAGGTCAAATGAATACTTTCGTTTTATGGTATGTTGAAATTATACTCATACTAAGGTTTAGAAAGAAGTTTCAGCCTTGGCTAGAGGCATTTCATAAAGGAATTGAGCTGGCATTTTGTTGAAAAATGAGAGGATTCGTTTTTGCTCCTTTTTAAGTCTAAACCTAATTTGGAGTGTTCCCAAATGCTCAAAGATCATATACATACATTTATTAAAGTGTTCGCATGTGTCGGTTAAGAATAAAGTCAACAAAACTAAATCCGTTAAAATGGATACCGCGAGTGGCGCGTTGGCCACGCGTTAGATTCGCAAAATCTATTTTTGTGGATTTTGGCTAGTGTTTGTTATTTTATGTCATCGTTAAAACATAAAGGAGATCCTTGTCAATGTTTCACCAACAATGTTCCCCTTTTTGATGACGACAAATAAAATTTCGGAATGCAAATAAATTACAAACATAGCGAAGATGAAGACCGCCGTTGATATAGGTTGCCTCTTGATCTTGGCCTTGTAATTTGGTGAAGCTTGAATATTATCTTCACCTAATGAGCCTTACATGGCTTTTTTTCTAACCTCCATGAACTGCTATAGTATTATGCTTTCGTAATTGCTATCTTATACTAGCTTCCTCCTAGATCCGTGATTTCATGAGCTTCTTGCTCTTTGCTTTCCTTCTCCTTCTTTTGTCAAATCAAAAAGGTAGGATCTTGGGCTTTCATTTGAAGGTTGGTATCATTGTAGAGGTTAAGAGTAGATATCATGACACGTGCTCCCCCTAGATCGTTGCTCCCCCTTGTTCTAAGGCGGGGATCCATGGGCCAAGAGCATTACATTCGAGGTGTTTTTGGCTCCCACTAGCAACAAGCAAACACAAAACAACACAAGCAACAAAAATGTACACATGTTTAAGTCCAACATGGGTTAGCTTACCATTTGAAAGCTTGCAAACATGGATTAATCACTTCTAATAATACAGGTAGATATGTTTTGCAAAGCTATATGGATGAACACACAAACATTATGCATAGCATGGAATAAGGTCTAACGATTACATACATAGTTTTAAAGATAAGTTCACAAGCACACACAATCCTAATTATTCTAGAGATCAACAAGTCTTAAAACACACACAAGATAACATGATCATTTAGATGTCTTTGCAAGACATTGACTTGGCGCATTTCTTCATGAAGTTCTTCATCAAACCCATCTTCGTTTGGATTTCTCTATGTTGACGTTTGGTTGACAAGTATGATTTATAAGCCATTCTTTCAACAAAGCTTAAGTTCTCTTCTTTTTCTTTTCCAATACATCAATCCAGGCAAAATTATCCTTTTTTGCTCATTCAAGTGATTCCTAGAACCAAGAATTGATTTCGGATTTAATTTCTTCCTCCGGATTCATTTGTTGTTTATGAGAAGATGATGCTCCATGTTCCATCGCGACATTCAAGTTAGAGGCGTTGAAGGATGAGAATATTGGGTCGACACATTTTCAATTTGGGAAATGGTTTTGATTAGGGTGTTTACTCTTGGAAACCTCAAATAGTCGTGTCAATAATCGTGCATAGGGTAACCATCGATCATTTGTCTTTAAACCCGCCATTCGATTTGCCACAAGGTAAGCAAAGTTAAAAGGAGTGTTGCTTTCAATACAATAGAGCCTATATCTGACAATAACCGAAAAATACCTTTGCTACCCATTTTGACGAACACATTTGTTGTCAAAACATGTTCCCACAATTTGAGTCGATCTTGTGGCGACTAGGATACATCCCTAGTGGAGAGTATAGAGGAATTTACACCCACGACCATGCGTTAGAATAATGTTTTGGATGAAGAGGCATCGATGTATTTGGCACCCATTTGGGATGATTTCGCTTGCATATTTTGAATTTGTTGGTATGGGTTCCATCGGTGTAGAACGATCATCCTTGTGAGGATATGTTTAAAACCGTTCCAAGTTTCTCTAAACTCCATGCATAGTTGTGTTGATGTGTGTTTTTACAAGTTTTAAATTTATAATACTAGAAATACCGATTTTTACTAAAAACACAACATTCGGCAAGTAAAACCCTATTCAATGTAATATAGGATTTAGGTAGGGTACCAGGTTCGTCTACAGGAATTTAATGATTTTCACAGTTTTGTTAATTACAGTGCTGAATGCTAAAATGATGTACACGGGAGTCAAATTAACCAAATCATGCATATATCAAATATTGTAAAGAAAGAAATAAAAGGATGATTCAAGCAAATGATTAAAGTATGTTTGTTTAGGCAATGATCACTAAGACAATGAAGTGTTTAGGATAGTGTTTACAAGTTTAGAGAATAAAGATTTCACAAGTTACAAATCCTTTCGGCCTATAAATATAACAATTGATTATATCGATTGATAACAACAAATCCTTTCAGCCTTTATAAGTTATTATAACCAGTATATTAAGTGGAATGATTAAACACATATATAAAAGAACCCTTTCGGCCTATATTCTTGTATAAAATATGTTTTACCAATTCAATAAACACATATCCAAACGCTCCATATCCAAGATCACATATTGCCCAAACAAACACAAGATGACTACTCCATGATCAAAGAAGTAACAAAAAACATTATGAACTCAAACAATTCAATAATAATCATATTTAAAGGATAAACAAGATTATACCAAATTCCAAGAGCAAATGATGGTGATTTCATAAGACTTTCTCAAGAACACTTTATTATATTCAAAGCAAAACCTGGAAACTCTGAACAATTCTATCACTATTGCTTATAGATTCGAAATAACACTTCAATTACGCTTCTTTGATGGATCAAAATCTGGTTTTGTTGATGAACATCAAGCAAAACCATCCAAATTCCTTCAAGAAAACCTCTAACTTTGTATCTAATGGTGGTGATGATGGTGTTATCAATGGTGGTTTGGATCAAAGGTTTTTCAAGCCTTTATCACCAAAAACACCTATCCTAAGTAGTACACATGAGTTGGAGGTTTGTGTGTGTGAATGTGTGAAATGAGGGAGCCAAGAAGGGTATTTATAGGCTTTTCGGGGCCAAAGTGCGCCGCACAAACTTATTTGTGTGCCGCACATAGTGTATTAATGCACTTAGCATTTAATTGCCTTTAATTTTTCCACAAACTCAAAAGTGCGCAGCACATTTGGTAAAACCGCTGCACTTTTGGTAATTTCTGCACTTGGCCTTTTTCATGGTTGTAGATAATTGAATTCTCTTCGCGTGGCCGCTTGAACCAACTAAAACGAAGTTCGTATGACCGAGTTATGGCCAAAACAGTGAACATGTGTCGGGAAGCATTCAGCCTGGGTTTACTTCTTCGTTTAAGCTTCAAATCTTCGCGTATTCTTCCGTTTTCTTCCACGACACATATCATGAACCTATAATAGCAAATATACTTGATTAAGTACCAAAAGTTCACGAGAAATGATAAAATAAATGCAAATAACGCCGCCAAAAACATGTTATAGAGATTTTAGGCGTTATCAAATGCCTCCACACTTAGCTATTGCTTGCCCTCAAGCAATTAAAGCGAGAAAACAAGATCATTTATCGTTACGTGGAGAAAAAAAAATCATTTGAGCATTAACAAGTGTTTACCAGTTTTATAACTTTTCAGGCATAGACATATAACAGAGCACCTCACATAGGGAAAGTGTTTGTTTTTGAATTCACACGAGTCACTCAGATAGGGTTTTGTCTATACGACTTTGTCTATAAAATAACCTTACTACGGTCTAGTAAATGATGATCAAGCACAAGTTTTGGAGCTACTAAATTACCGGCCCACTCATATAACTTTATACCAATACTAATGTTTCAGAAAAGGCGACAAAGACCTTACGTACACATCCGTAACGACGGAATAGACACATATGACTGGATTCAACCCTAACTCGAACAAGCTAAAGGCAAAAATTATCTTGGGTATTAAAGATGGATACCCGAATTCCTTAAGATCTAGAGGCGAACCTTACAATTTAAGTGGGTTGATTTTGTGGTAGTTAAAATGTTAATCCGGTTGGATTTGCCTTACAAAGCGTATTGATTTTTAATTTTAAAAGGAAAGTATATATTAATTTTTTTAATTTTCTAGAAAATATCAGTTGAAAGTTTGATAATTTCTGCAGGGTAAACATGGAGGGACATGATTAATTTTTCCTATTTGCTACCTCTCCACACTTAAGTTGAACATTGCCCTCAATGTGAGAACTGATAAATATAGAAAATAGGGAAAATTAAGGGAAAACGGTACTTCCCGAGGTTCTTAACTTCTTGGTTGAATTCTAAAGAATATGACGCGAAACGAAATGCCAAGCATGTGTATTCTACCACATATAATATAATAATCCAAATATATAAGTTTCCAAGTGTAAAATGCCAACCACTACTTCAAGCTCCACCTGTTTTATTTAATCTGCAAAATAGACACAACTACAAGAAAAACATTAAATACAAAAACGCACTTTCGTAGGCACCAAACTTGCATTTAGCATATGAAACTAGCCTTTAAACCCCTCGGTGTCCTATGTGGACGAGTTGTAGTCTCGTGAGGGTTTCCAGCGAACACACCCACAAAGTTTGATAATTTTCTTATTGGATGCAGAAATCGAGATACGCGACACACCGACCGAATGCGTGACATACTTAAAGACTGCAAAGTTTTTGTTTTTTATAATTTTTTTATATATAATTATATATATTAATAGTATTATTTACAATCACTACCATTATTATGTTTTATCATATACTAACTTGATTTAAGATTCGTAATGATACGTACAAGTGGGAGTGATCCACTTTTTTAAACTCGAGGATGGTATTTTTGATGTACTCACAATGGATACTCTTTGTTTGACCACGTGATAAACCTTTTTTGATGCCTTAATAGGTTTTATCTTTTTTTTGATTTTATTGTTACGATAATAGGAGTGGTAAAATCTATTTGAGTTTTTCCAGGAGAATCATCGAACTTTCCCTCTAGATGAATAACGACATTCACCTTGGCTCGTGTGAGCTTGGTGGAGGAGGAGGAGGCCAGTCCAACCGGTTTGTTCCTAAAGGAGACGTTTTGAGTACTCGACCACGTCATCTATTTTTCTTCCATATTTTAAATATAGTTTGAATTCTTTACATTTAAATAAGTCAGCTTTGATAAGTCATATTGTTAACATTGTTTTTGACAAACATATTTGAAACTCTTTGACTATCCGAGAATTTGGTCATTGATTTCTCAAGATCTGTTTTAGATTGAGGTTCTTGGTTGACTTTTTTAGACTCTTTGTTAGGTAAAACACCGGTGGTTTTACCATCGTCTATGGCAAAAAGTTTCCAAAGAACAGTTCTCATGCTACAGATACGTCTTTTGAAATCTTCAAGATCATTTTTCACATCATTGTTTAATTCTTTGAGCAATTTCTCGGAATCATTAGGATCATGAAGGGATTGGTGAGAAAACGAATCATAAGAATTTCAGTTTTCATAACCTTCAGATTGGATGTAATTGGCTTCATGACATTACACATCGGAGTATCATCGTTCATGTTGTTTTTAGAAGCGTTTCCATTTCTAAGCTCATTATATTTCTCACGCATATCTTGCAATTCTTTATTTAAGCTTATAATTTGAGAATCCTTAGCCTTCAACTTTTCCATAAATCGAGAATTATCAGTATTACTATCACTTCCATCGGTGAAAGAAATAGATTTTTGATGATGTTCGTTTTTAGATTTAATGGGCCAATCATGTTCAAAAAGGACTTTATCATCAAGAAATTGAAAAGCTTGATTTGGACTTTTATAGAGGAAGATCCTCCATAAGCTGTTACTCGCCAGGATTCCGTTTAGGGTTCTTCTAGAGCCCCCCGGTATCGAAATATTTGAATAATAGCTCCTTTGGTCAGACCGTGCCCATGACATTTTTGAAGCATGCTCTTGAGTCGTAACCAAGCTTCGGTTAGACTTTCACATACGAGTTGAGAGAAACTTCAGATTTCAAGTAAAAGACGGTTAAACAACGATGGTGGAAAGAATTTTTTTATAAAAGCTTTTCTCATTTGTTCCCACGATGTTATAGACTCTTCATTAAGTTCATTAAACTAGGTTTTAGCTTTATCGCACAAGGAAAAAGGAAATATCAAAAGCTTAATAGCTTCACTCTGCGTTTCACCATATCTGAACATGTTGCAGATTGCGAGAAATTCACGTATGTGGTCATGCGGATCTGCCCGCAGATAACCATCGAATTTACTTTCCCGAATCATATTTAAGTGAGTAGTATTGATAACAAAGTTGTCATCAACATCGAGTTGAATAATGGCAGAATTAGGAGTTTGTGCTACAGTCTTAGCACTTTCCCACATAGACCGATCATTAGGATCGATAATTATTTGTTTGGGTTCAATATCCTCTTCAGGTATAGTTATGATGACAAATTCATTAACGATAGGATGTTCGGTGGAAGATTTGTGTGATTCGATCTGAATGGATTCTTTTTGGATAATTTTAAATTTATAAATCCTTGTATTAAATTTTTATTTAATTTATATATTAGACTTACTAGTTGGTTTCCGAAAGATAAGGGATTTATACATACGTTAAGCATTTTGCAAAAAGACATTTTATATATATAATTAAGGCTAATAGGATAATATTCAAAATAAACTGAATTATTTTCATATAATTTTTTATAAATTTTTTTAGATTTTTTTTTATATATAAATATATTTTAATTTAATTATATATAGCAAATAAGGATAAATAAATAAAAGATTTTTTTGGATAGGTACGGTGTACTTTAGGAAAAGTGCGCCAACTTTTCTGGAAATTTTATGTTTTTTTCGAACATTATGATAAACTAGATAATTTCAAATACGCAAGGCATATAATCAGATAAAGTACAATTCCAAATGATTATAGAACCTAAGACTAGCAAATTGGGGGTTTTGGGTTTTTTAAATAAGATTTTGTTTGTGAAAATTGCAAAAAGTGTGGCGTACTTGGGTAAAGTACGACATACTTCCTGGGTTTTCAGGAAAACCGACGCACAAATAGGATGTGCGGCGTACTTCCTGAAGAAAAAACGATTTTTGGTTTCCGTTTGCCAGAAAACGGTACGACGAGTTTGAAAATTTTGTGAAACAAAATAGCACCTGAAACAAGCAACCAACTGATAACAACTTAAACAATTCAGCCGGCTATGGCGGCGCCAAAAACTTAATGTGTGTTTTTACAAGCTTTAAATTTATAATAACTAGAAATACCGATTTTTACTAAAAACACAACATTCGGGCAAGTATGCCCTATTCGAGTATAATATAAGATTAGGTAAGTCCAGGTCGTTCCACGGGAATTGATGTTTTCACAGTTTGTAATTAAGGTGATAAGGCTAAAATGATTGTCACAGATCAAATTAACCAAATTTCGCATATATCGAATATTGTAAAAAAAGCAAAAAAGGATGATTCAAGCAAAGAATTAAAGTATGTTTGTTTAGGCAATGATCACTAAGACAATGAAGTGTTTAGGATAGTGTTTAACAAGTTTTTACAGAAAAATGATTTCAACAGTACAAATCTTTCGGCTATAAATATAACGAGTGATTATTTCGATTAATAACAACAAAGTCCTTTTGTGCTTTTATAAGTTTATAATAACAATATATTAATTGAATGAATTAAACACAGATATAAAAAACCCTTTCGGCCTATATCTGTATAAAATAATTTTATAACCATTCAATAAACACATATCCAAATGCTCCATATCCAAGATCACATATTGCCGTCAAACAAAACAAGATACTACTCCATTATCCAAAGAAGTAACAACAACAATATGAACTCCAACAATTCAATAATAATCATATTCAAAGGATAAACAAGATTATACCAAATTCCAAGAGCAAATGATAGTGATTTCACAAGAATTTCTCAAGAACACTTTATTATATTCAAAGCAAAACCCGGAAACTATGAACAATTCTGTCACAATTGCTTAAAAACCCAGAAACTATGAACAATTCTGTCACAATCGCTTACAGATTTGAATTACACTTCACTACTACTTCCTTGGATTGATTAAAATCTAGAAATTGATGGTGGAGAGTGGTAGTAGTCGATGGTGGTGATGGTGGTTTAAATGGGTGTTTGGATCCTTGGTTTGTCAAGCCTAGATCACCAAAAACACCTATTATAAGTGTTAGAAACGAAGTGGGGAGTTGTGTGTGAGGATGTGTGGAATGAGGTGATTAGGGGCTGTAATTATAGGCTAAAAATAGGCCAAATTACACCGCATAAACTTATTTGTGCGCCGCACATAGTGAGTTAATGCACTTAGCATTTGATTGCATTTAATTTTTCCTCAGACTGAAAAGTGCGCCGCACTTTGGCCAAAATCGCCACACTTTATGCATATTCAATAGTTGTCCTTTTTCATGGTTGTAGATAATTGAATTCTCTTTCCGTGGCTACTTGAATCAACTAAACCGGAGTTCGTATGACCGAGTTATGGCCAAAACAGTGAACAGGTGTCGGGAAATCATTAACTTGAGTTATTTCGTCGTTTAAGCTTCAATTCTTCGTGTATTCTTCCATTTTCTTCCACGACACATTCCTAGAACATATAATAGCAAATATACTTGATTAAGTACCAAAAGTTCACGAGAAATGATCAAACAAATGCAAATAACGCCGTCGAAAACATGTATAATTTAGGCGTTATCAAATCCCTCCACACTTAGCTATTGCTTGCCCTCAAGCAATTAAAGCGAAAAAAGTAAGATCATTTATCGTGACGTGAGAAAAAAAATAATTTTAGCATTAACAAGTGTTTGCCAGTTTTATAACTTTTCATGCATAGACATATAACAGAGTACCTCACATAGGGAAAGTGTTTGTTTTTGAATTCACACGAGTCACTCAGATAGGGTTTTATATTTGTAAAGTCACTCAATTGCACAGAACTAATCTAGGTCGCTACCATATGCTTGTACAAGACACATAAACATGGTCGTTGCGGCGTGAGCACCCAGACAGAAATCTCAAAGAGGCAAAACATGATAACGATGAGGGTGAATAGCAGATACTTGATTCCATGTGCAAGAACTTTGCCTTATACTTTGAACTTTTACTATTTTTTTTCTTTTCTGTTTTTTTTCTTCTTTTTTTATAATTTTTTTTTCATTTCAGATACTGCGATAACTAAGGCTGGCACAAAACTTCTTCTTCATCGAGCATATTTTTCTTGCTCTTGGGATACATTGGGGATCTCAACACTAAAAGCGAGTGTTGTAGATACATGATTAGATAGGGATTTATTTCACCTCTTATCATATGAATTTGTCTATAAATTAACCTCACTACGGTCTAGTAAATGATGATCAAGCATAAGTTCTGGAGCTACTAAATTACCGACTCATTTATATAACTTTATACCAATACCAATGTTCCAGAAAAGGCGACAGAGACCATACGTACACATCCGTAACGACGGAATAGACACATATGACTGCATTCAACCCTAACTCGAACAAGCTAAAGGCAAAAATTATCTTGGGTATCAAAGATGGATACCCGAATTCCATAAGATCTAGAGGCGAACCTTACAATTTAAGTGGGTTGATTTTTGTGCTAGTTAAAATGTCAATCCGGTTGGATTTGCCTTACTAAGCGTATTCATTTTTAATTTTATAAGTTTTTGGAAAAGCAATATATAATTTTTAAATTTTCTAGAAAATATCAGTTGAAGTTGAAAATTGTGCAGGACTCAAAACCACGGTAGGGAACATGATTGATTTTGTCCTATTGTTCCCCTCACCCTTAAAGTTGAAACAATTGCCCCTCAATGTGAAAACTTGATAATATAGACAAATAGGAAACTTAAGGGCAATCGTTACTTCTTCGGTGGTTATTAATTTATCTTTTGAATTTATAAAAATATGGCGTTGTTAAAAACCGAACGCCAAGCATGGTGTATTCTACCATGTAATATAATACTCCAATTATCTCCGTCTCCCAAGTGTTAAAATGCCCAACCACCAATCCCAGCTCCAACCTGTTTTATTTAATCTGTAAAATAGACACAACTACAAGAAAAACATTAAATTCAAATCCGACTTTCATGGCACCTAAAGTTGCATTTCGCGTATGCAAAAGCCTTTAAACCCCTCGGTGTCACGAGTGGACAGTTATATTCTCGTGAGAGGTTTCCAGCAAAACACCTACAAAGTTAGAAACATATCCATGTTTTGGCTGTCGAAATCAAGTAAGACACAACTACTGAGGCCCATGCTACACAAACTTATCAAACTGCATATTTTTTGGTATCTATCTATATTAGAGTTTATTTCGGTTTATTTATTATATCCTAATTACTCTATTAATTATTATTACTCTTACTAACTTGCTGTAAAGATACCATCATACTAGTTCCCGTGGGAATGATCCACTTAACGTTGGCGGGGCCCCGTGCTTTTTGTAATTTACTACTGGTCTGGAATTTCCCATTGTTTTCCCGTGCTAGCCCTTTTTTGCTTGTCTAAATCGGTTTATCTTTTTTCAGTTTTATTGTCCCACTCTGATCGGAGATGGTCGCATCTTTAGAGTTTTCCCTCGCCTCATCGCCTTACCTATTTTACCCTCCCTCCACTTCAAATAAGTAAAATTTTATCTTCCGTCTAATTTTCACCTACCCCCAAATTAACCCTAACATATATTCTCAATATCCAAACCACCAAATACAAACCAATCAAAACCTTAACCAAAATTCACATACCGAAATGTCTCACCCCAACTCCAAAAAATAAATCTCAAACGCATTCCCCCTCCCCCTAACAACACATTAAACCACTAAGTAACAATCCCCATACATCAAAAATACAAATAAAAAAAGTCACCACCTACACCTCCTTTATAAGATTAAACAATAAACATCAAATCAAAAATCCCTCCCACCATGACCAACGAATCGCTCTTCCTCTATATTCGCACGACGTAGAGAGTCCTACTGCAAGATGTAAGACCAATATCCACATGCCCACATACATGTCATACCACACAACCACACTCTATTAGAGAGTCTATAAACTGCACTACATACTAGCATAGTACTCCAAACACTCTAATTTACACACACTAGTTATCACTCAGAAACCACCCAATGAACCTGCAATCCGCGCGCCCAACCACTCTATTGACAATCCGCCACATCCATAAAATCAACAAAATCCCCCTCGCAACATCCATAACACCTCCTCCACCTCACCTCATAATCAACCTAATGACAGTGTGCGTAGAGTCAGTCCACTACTGAAGTGTCTTATGCGTCTGTTATGATTTAATACATTGCTTATTTGTGGCTTCCACCTCCAAATTAATAATGACTCATTCTCAGCGCACCCCCACACAGAAAGTAGTGCGTCCTCCTACTACGTCCTCCCGCATCGCTCTCCATCCCACTACCCGTACATTACCGCACACTCCCGCCCTGCCACCGCGAAATCTCGTCATCTAGACCGCTCACTCTCCATCCACTCTCCTCCCGTGAAATCACCTGCTGCACACTCGTTAAGCCTACAGTCCCAAATGACTTCAACGCTCACCTACATCACTTCGCGGTGCATCTGTCTTGCACGCGCTCGGAGATAGTGCTCACCTCACCAACTACACGACACGTGCACGCTACATCATCTACCACAAGTTGTCTCTTTACATAGCCTAACAACAATGAACGACCTCCGCTCTTCGCTCACAATCTGCTTCCTCATCTATACGGAACTACACCATCGATCATGCAGAATGTGTTAGCCTCGTACTACAATATACTATCCACTTCGCGCAAACTAACACGATCCCAATGTCAACATCGACCTCGTCGCCTTCACCGCGCGACAGTCAATCAATGAGGCTACACGGTCATCCCCCCACCCTCAGTCTTAACTAGTAGTATCGTAACATTGTCTAGCATGTTATTTGTTCCTATCGATAAACTGGAGCGGTCGTCCTCCCTGATCGTGATATCAGGCTATCGTCCCTTGTAGCTATAGAGTATAGAACATAGCTTGCTCTCCCAATATTGATTTCTTGTGTCAGAGATAACAACCATCGATTCTTTTCCCCTCTTGTAATACCTCGTACTTATACTTGACCTTCCACACCAAGTTCTCTCACCTGTGTAGAAGCTTCTTACGACTGCGAGGTTGGTTCCGACTCTAAGAGCCTGCCTTCGACGTCCATCATGGCACACAGTATTGACTCACCAGAGCTATTATGGCAAATTTCTGTCTCTCGGTCCTCGTCCGACCTCATCAAGCATCTACAACTCACAGTATGGAGCATCTTTGCCCTCAACCAAACCTTCGCAATTAATCCTAGCTTTATCATTTCTCGAGACAAACGTCCCATATTCGCAAATGCTATCGGATGATTTGGCCCATTATATTAAATCTATCCAGCCATGAACTATCATCTACACCATATACTAAAACCCAATCCCACATCCTATCCCTACCAATCACCATCACTCAAACCTAGTCCCCCCACCCCCACATCCACCCCCCCCCCCACCCCCTCACCACCCCCCCCCAACCGCCCCTCCCCCCCCCCTCCCACCCCAACCCCCCCTCACCCCTGTACCTATACTTTACCAATGTTCGAACTACTAATGGTGAGGACTTAGGACTGAAAGTAACATGAATTGTTGGACTTTGTACAAAACGTTTAATAAGTTTCTTAACTGGTGAGAACAAAGACCTTCAAGCTGCAGAGATTATAAAATAAAGATGCGGGTGTTCAAGTAGTAGGAGAGAGGAATAAGTCAAGAACGTCGCAGAGTAAAAGGTTAAGGAATCGTTGTGTAGAAACTGCCTTCTATAATAGAAAACCTCTAATAGATGACGGTTAGGGGTGCTCAGGGGATGCATCCAAATCAGGGAGAACAATTGTTGATCTTGTAGATGATGTTTTGAATGCAGAGAGTTACTTTGGTCATGTAGCCTTTAGGGGAGGATTGTTCGCTTGATGAGGCTTCGGCGGAGGATTGTTGATAAGTGCTTAGGGGTAAGATTGATGATAACTTAATTTTTATACGAGGAGTTTTTGATGAGCAGAAGTTGAAATTACAAAGGCAGTTAGTATCTGCTGAAGTTCTATAACTAAGCAGTGCAACAACAAGACAACTGGTTTGCATGAAGTTGAGACCCTGGCTGCAGACCTTTAATAACAATCAGAAACGCAGGCTAATACCACGGTCTTAACATGCTGCTATAAATTCACAATGTGTTACAAGACCCATTTAAGGCTAGAGGCGTTGTAGTTTAAAGCGCCAAGTGAATTTGGAACAACAACTCATCTCTTCACAACCTCATCACAACTTCCTTCAGATTAAAGACAAAGGCAAGGGCAAAAATGATAGAACCGCGAGAAGCCTTTGGAAAAGGAAAGATCAAATATTTGGGATGAAGATAATTGCTCAAAGACTCAAAGAAGAATTAGCAAGATAAAATTAGTAGAAGAGGATAGGCCACTGGCAAGAAAAAAAAGAAGAGGATAACTTAATTTCATGGGATAATATACTCAAGCTTGATGAAGGCGATATGAGTTTAGCTTTAGAGACTACAAGCAGAAGAACGCAAGGATGGTTTTTTGCCCATTGAGAAAGATCAAAATGTTTTATAGGAGCCTAAGGATAAAGGAAGAAGCACTTTGCAAGCTTTGAGCTGAAGAGATCAAAGACGAAAAACCACCAACCAAAAGTCAAAAGACGGAATCAATATGTTGACCGTTGTGTCCTTATTTTGAAAAATATATGGGCTAATTACAAGGCATAGTAGTTAAATAGAACATAATGTTTTAAGAATAAAGATGTTATTTGATAATACTATAACGTGGGTCCCTGGTAGATTTCATTTGTTCCTCTATAGCTATAGAAGTTGTAGAAAGAAGAGAACAGTGAGAAGCCAGGCTAGCAGGAAATAAGAAAGAGAACAAGAGAAGAACTTGAGTTGATAAATAAAGAAGCAAAAAGGATAGAATGAGAGATGTATAGAAGCTGAAGTTGATGATGAAGCAGAAATGAAAAAGCTTATGGAGATAGTTCCTGATGAAGAAATAGCAGTTATGCTATACCATTAGCCACTAAGCCCCCAATCATTTGTTTGACTGGAAAAATCATCAAAGAAGGAATGATTGGGATACTTTCGCAAATTCATCAGAGGCTGATGGTAGTTCAAGGAGATACTCAGCAATGAATTAGGATGCTTCAGCACATTGAAGAGAAACCTGGAACACTTGGAAGTTGGTTAAAGCTAAACATGGGAGAACAAGGCCAGAGGAGGCATATGAAAGAGTGTTATGGGGTGATCTGAAGGTAATGTTTGAACTTGATGTATAAAGTGAAGTTTGGAGAAATCTACAAGGATACAATGTGATAGTCGGGAAGATATTTTCATCAAGTGGAGTACATTTTGTGAGATTTCAGAATCTGCATATCTTTATGCTGGTAAGAGAATAAGTATTCCATCCACCGAGGCAAACCAATCACAAGATATGTTCAACAAGAATGCTTCAAGTTTGACTTTGAATGAGATGTGCTATCAACTTCTAAAACTCGTGACAAAATAGTGCAAGAATCCTGTAAGTATTTGAATGCATCCTCCTAGTGAAGATAAAGCTTTTAATCAGGAAACTTGAAGATTAAGAAGAAAAACATCAAGTTTATGGGAGGATTATTGGGATCAAAAGACTTCATGTTGATCTTGGAGTTAATACTGCTAAGTTAGTGATGCTGGGATAAAAGTTAATGCTGCTGCTTACAACTGCTGAAAGATTACTACTGCTAGAAGAGTCTCTACTATCAGAAGGATAAAGATGAAGATTGCTTATCAAGATTACTTACAGGATAAGTATGAGATATTTTTGTAAAAGATACGTATAAGTTATTTATCTAGAAGATCATGATAACTTAGGAAAATATTGTAAGCCTGTTAGGACTCCTTGGTGTATAAAAGGAGGTCCTAGGGTATAGAGTTGAATGTACCAAATTCACACACATTCATAAGTTTTGATATATAGCTTCAAGGTTGTAAACCCTAGTACTACACAAAGTACTTGTATTATTGATAATAATATTGGATCTTTTCAGTAATATCATTGTTCATATATTGTCCATACAGTTTACTGTTTTATTAATATTCTTCAAAGTATTAAAGAGTAGATTCCGCATACTCTTTAGTATTCACAAAGTTTCTATCATAGTTGTTTTGGATTTATCCAAAGTAACTTAACCTTTACAAGCTAAGGAATCGATCTTAAGTTGGGATCAACAAATTTGGTGAAGTTCTGAGTTTGTAAATGAATCATTTATGATTTGTCTTTCTGTTTTAGAGTGGTTTTGAGGTTTTTGGTACTTTCTAGGAAGTTTTCCCGCGTTTAGCAAAAAATCATCATGCAGCGCGTACCGGCACGACAATTTATTTAAGTGTGGAGATTTATTTAAGTTGGGGATGTGTTAATGGGTTTATGTATTTAATAAATTCGTAATAATGAAATAACGTTGATTTAAATCATAAATCGTAAGTGTGAGATTTAAAAGTTATAAGAAAAATGGTTGTTTTCGTGAAATTCGTTAAAAGATGGCAACGGTCGTAAAAAGGTGAAATTTTGGGTGAATATAAGTTGTCAAGCCGTATTTTGTGATTTGAAGTGTTTTTAAATGGATGAGCAAGGTTCGGTTGAGTTTTGTTAAAAATTTATGTTTTCGGTCCGGAGTCGGCCAATAACGACTAAAAATGGATCTTTGTAACAATTTAATGTGATAGGTGTCGTATGAATAACCTAGGTTTATGGAAAAATGATTTTAAACACGATGAGAAAGAAAAATAAGTTTGGTTGACGTTTTAAATAGACGAAAGTTGAGTTTTTAAGTGACCCCGACACAAAAAGGAAGACTCGAGGCCTCCTAGGATGCTTGGACGCCTAAAAGAGATAGGAAGAGACAAGAAGGCTAAAATCTTGCTAGTATGTTCCCTTGGTACACATTTATTCCTCCACCTTAACAAATTTTTCATCATTCTCTCATTTTCAAAACAACAAAAAAATTTCTATCACTCCCTCTCTATCTCTTATGATATTCGGACGAGCCACAAGGAAGACAAGAAACAAAGATTTTGAAGATTTTCTCAAGAACACGAGTTAAGAATATAATATTGGGTTGGTAGCTAGTAGTTTCGGGTTGTAGAAACAAGGTTTTGGGTTTTATTCGCGCGTCACTTTTTGACCGTGCGCAGGGTCATAACAAGGCTTATATATATGCCTTATTGTCCTTCTTCTTGTTACGCACGTTCCCAAATGGGATCCTAGGGGGTTCGATGTTGCATCTTGTTAGTGTCGGGCACTTCTTAGAAAGCTCAAAGGTTTCATGTTTTTTAAAAGTCGTTACCCATGAGTTTTATTAATATTCATATTGCGTTTAAAATCACTTTTCAATATGAAGTAAGGTTATTAAGTACGACACTATATCACACTTAATCTGTACACAAAAAATTCTAATTTGGTCGCGTGTCGGCGTAGGGTAAGGATGAAAACTCAAGTTTTTGTTTGTAAAACTCAACCGACCATCTGCTTACAAATGTGAAAAAACATTTTTATAAATTTCCAAAATGCAGCTTTGTCAAAATCGACTTGATCAAAATTTATACTTTAACGACCGTTACAGTCTTTTTACTGAATTTCACAAAAATGACCGTTTTTTGAAAACTTTCAAATCACACACTAACGATTTACGTTTTAAACCAACGTTTCCAAAATCATGAATTTATTAAATAAATAAGCTCATTACACACTTCCAAATCACTTAAACTTATTCCCAAATAAACTGTCGTGCCGGTACGCGCTGCGTGACGATTTTCGGGATTGACGGGAAAGCTTCCCGGAATTATTTAAAATACCAACAAAATACTCCGAAATGGAAAGACGAATCCAAAGTGATTCTCTCCCAAAATTCAAGACTCCAAAAATCTCGGTTAAACCATAATCGTTTTACGCAAAATAGTCAACTGAAGTCAACTTTTCAGCTTTCATCGGGAAAACTGACAAGGTCGAAAGACTTCAAAATACAAAGTTATAATATTTTATAATATTTAACCCTGACAAAGTTACGGTTATCACAGTCTAACACCCTTAAAGTAATTTCGCCTCGAAATTCAACTCAAATCATCGAATCACAACATCGATAGGAAACTCCATTCCTCGATGTATCACATTAGATCACTAGGGTTTAGTCTTTTCAAGCAAGGTTTCCTCTGATTCCTCTAAAGACTAAGTTTTTCCATAGTCCAATTCCTATACTTTCTCATGGTTAATCTACGGCTCTTTGGCCAACACTCACTCAAGATCCCTAAGTAAACCTTACTTGGACAAACACTCCAGGCTTTACCTTTCTAGTAAGACCGTTCATTGTCTAAACCTCATCATTATTTACCTTATACTTTTTTCCAAAGCAATCTATCAAGCTGATTACCTAAATCTCTCACTTCATTTAGATAGGTCAAGATACCTTTCAAAAGCTTACACAAGAAAAGTATGATCAGGTTTCAAATTTGATTCACTACAATTCCTTCCAACTTTCCCTGTTACCATTCACGGTCTCTCACCTTCCTATTAGCCTTTCTAACGAAATGGTAAAATCGAACAACTCGAATTTATTTCAAGTTTACGGAATATACCAACTAAATCGCACACTAACCCTCACAAGGAATGGGTGTCCGCCCTAACATGAGCGACTAATCGTAACACAAACCACGCGGTTGTAAGGCTCACCCAGCATTGAGTTCTTATTCATCCAATCTGTGCTAACACAAAAAAAATTGCTAATCACTTAAAAAATATTGAGCAAAATTTCCTTTCACTATCATAAAGAACGATTTCAATACAAATAAGTAACGACTAGTAAGATTTTTCTTAACTACAACTACTGAAAAATAAATCTTTTCTAGTGCAGTGTTAATACGACAGCTCAATGCCGGACGCTACTCGGTTTGTAGTGAATATTACATGTAAATTACTAAGTCATATCCCGTACAGATCCGCTGACACTATCTTGTCTGGGCTCCTGTCCTCTCCTCATACTAGCAACACTCTTAGCTAAATCCAACCGAGCACGCCTCGCCTCTGTGATCTGTAATCGCCACTCCTGGTTCTCCATCTGCGTATCACTAAGTGAGCATGCCATTAGAGCTGCTCTTTTGTGCATATGTGGTCTGACCTGACCGCGACTCTATTTGCTATTACTGGTCTCTATATATCGCTACCAAAAGTCACTGTAACTGCTCTTCCTACTCATCTATGAGGATCCTAAGTCGATATCTTTAGTGAGAAGTGTCTCATCCCTACTGCCCTGATCATAGTAAAGAAACTCCCCTATATAAACAAGTAAACATTGTAACACATACCAACGATTGTAGTTTTTTAAAAACGCCATACGTTTAGCCAAAATCATGGAATTATTAGAAATAAATAAGCTCATTACGACACTCCGAATCTACGCTGTAAAATTATTCCCAAATAAATTGCCGTGCCGGTACGCGCTGCTTGACGATTTTCGGGATTCACGGGAAAGCTTTCCGAAATTATTTAAAATACCAACAAAATACTCCGAAATGGAAAGATGAATCAAAAAGTGGATTCTCTCCCGAAATTGCAAGTCTCTGTCCAAAAATTCCGGTTAGAAAACTGTATCCGTTTTAACGCAAATATAGTCAAAATGAAGTAAAACTTTGCAGCTTCATTGAGAAAAAAGGACAAGGTCGAAAGACTTCAAAATATGAAAATTATAATTATTTTTATAATACTGAACCTCTGGTCAAGTTTACGGTTATCAAGTCTTACCCCATTAAAGTGAATTTTGCCCCGTAAATTCAATTCAAAATCATCCGAATCAAAACATCAACAAGAAATTCCATGGTCTCATCGCGATCACATTTAATTCACTAGGGTTTGTCTTTTTCAAGCAAGGTTTCTTAACGATTCCTCTAAAGGGCTGTAAGTGTTTTCCATAGTCAATTCCTTTAGTGACTTTCTCATGGTTATTCTACAGCTCTTTGGCCTAAACAACTCACTCAAGATCACAAGTAAACCTTACTTAGTCAAACACTCAGGCTCTACCTTTATAGGGAAGTACTGTTCCATTGGTAAACTCATCATTATTTTCCTTAAACTTTTTTCCAAATCGATCCTACTCAACGAGTACCTTAAATCTCACTTCACTTAGATAGGTTAAGATACCTTTCAAAAGCTTACACAAGAAAAGTATGACCAGGTTTCAAATTCCATTCACTACACTCTTTCCCTGGTCTCCAACGTTTGCCCTATGACATTACGGTCTTCACTCTTCCTATTTCAGCCTTTTCTAATCGAAAACGGTATGTAAGAATGTCTAACAACGTCGCAAAATCTATTTCAAGTTTATAATATACCAAATGTAATGCTCACACTAACCCTGCAAGTAATGGGTGTCTCGCCCTAGAACACCGAAGCGTGACTAATCGTAACATAATCATGCACGGGTAACTGTGCTCACCAGCACTGATCTTATTTATCAACTGATGTCTAACACAGAAAATATATGATGAATCGCTAAAACAATTTGAACACGCAATTTCCTTCACTATCATAAAAATGATTTCAATACAAATCATCTAACGACTAATAAGGATTTGTCATAACTACCACTACTAAAAATAAAACTTTTCTAGTCATAATACCGACACTAACCGACACTACTCGGTTTAGTGATATACACAAACTACTAACCAAATCCCATACATCCTTAAACATCTCCTTATGGTCTTGTCCGTCCTCATGAATATAATAATTCAGCCAAACATCTAAACCGATCACGCCTCTCCTGCTACGATCTTTAATCGAATCTTGGTTCTCCATTGCGTATCACTAGATGGCATGCACAGGAGTGCTCTCTGTGTAATACGTACTAGAAACCTGCCTGACGACCCAGGCCAATATGAAGTACTATGAAATAGATCTTGTTTTAGCCTGTAAGAAGACTTAGTTAACTTGGATAAATCCTGAATAACATAACTATATATTGGAAAACTATGTTTGTGAATACTACAAGTATGCTGAATCTAACTTGCATACTAAGAAGTAAGACAATGAATACTAAACTTGAATATTATTGATGTGCCAAATATTTGCCTAGGTTACGAATAAACTAACAATAATTTGATATGTGTTTGTTGTAAAAATTGATAAATCTAACTATGCCGCGGGGTTCCTTTTTTACACTAAAGAAACCCTAATGGGCTTACAAACCGCGTTTAAGTGATCATGCGTATCTATTCCTAATATATCTCATGCATATCACATAAGCAGTACTAACTTTTTATACTAACAGTATTAATAAACTAACATTTTGTACTAACAGTACTAACTAAATATAACTTGCCAGTAGCTTACTGTAACTAGTAGTCACTATTTGCTTTAGTCTTGTAGTGCAGTATCATTCTTGCGAAAGCTGTAGAAAGTAGTACTAGCATTAGTAATCAGAATTCCAAACAAATCACCTCCTCTAAACTTGATATTTACTTGTCAAGTCATTCGGTTTCGGTCACTTTAAGCTCTTGGTCATTAGGGAGGATGTATCCAAACAATTTACTATCTTCTGTTTTTACGAGCATAGTATCATCCATAGGTGTACCATCCATAAACAGAGTGTGAATTCCACAATTTTCATGCAATTTCCATTTCATTAATTGCATAACATTGGCTTTGTCTTGTCATTGCTTTGTCTTGTCATTGCTTTGTCTTATCATTGCTTTGTCTTGTCATTTCTCCTCCCTTGTTTAGATGCATCCTCTTTATTTAAATCATCATCTGAAGATTCAACCTATCAGTATTTCCTCCTTTTCTTTCTCTAAGTCAAGCACCTATTGTGATAATTTTATACACATAGTCATCAAATTCTATGTTTTAGTTACCCACCCCCCCCGCCACCCCCCCCCAAAACCCCCCCACTCCCCCCCCCCCACAAAAACACCCCCCCCACCCCCCCTCATAACTTCCAGATGTGTAACCTCCTGGGAGAGGTGAATCATGGGGTGTGACTGGTACATTAGCCATCAATTTAAATTGATGTTCCATCCTGTCCTCCTTACTTCCAGAGCTGTAACCTTCTGAGAGAGGTGGTTCATTGGGCTTTTCAAGCACTCTCTTAGACCTAGTCTGAACAGGAGCACCCCCATGGTGTCTTGGCGCCTAGGACTGCCACCTGTATCCATTCCCTGAGGAATGTCAACATTAGGCATTGCCGTAGTCTGGGTCCTAATTATGTTATCACTGTCCTGTGCTGCATCTAAGCTAGCAGCAGTAGTGATAGCCCTTTCCACACTATCACCCCCTCCTTATGGACAGCCTCATCTGCTTCAAGGTCTTGAGGTACACTAGTCTGAGGTAACTTAGTGTCTTTTTTTTGTTCTCTGACGTGTTTGAGTCTTTCTTTTTCTTTGATATGTAGTTGGAGATGGGAGTAGTTGCTCAATGTGAGATTCAGTTTAAGGTTCATGAAAAAATTAGTTGTGAAGTAGAGGGTGTGGGTTGGGGTTCAGGGGGTGTTGCTGAACCTTCACCCTCAGGTGCTTGGTTATGCACCAACAGTATTAACGATAACAAGCAGTATTAATATTAGCCTGGCAGTATTAATATTAGTCTAACAGTATTAACTTGTTCTCCAATAACTATGCAATAACATGCCTCTATTCATCACAAGCACACTAGAAATAACTAGATAGACATGTGAGAATTCATAAGGATCCATATCTATGCATAGCCCATAAATAAAAGTTAAAAACTGTCAATCAAAACAACATACTAGTTGTAATCCATTCCAACTCTAATCCAAATAGCACTTGTCTATACTCCACTGCAACTTATAACACGTGTTAACCTCCCTGAGATCATGCAAGCTACAGATTAAGCATACAAGTGCTTGACGTCAGAACAAGTTAAATCTACTGCAAATCAAAAGTCTTTAGTGAGCAAATCAGCTAAATTATTTATCAGTGTGTATCTTGACCATCCTCTATCAATCTCTTTCATATGAGTCTATAATGAAATGATGGCGAAATCTTTATATGCTTTGTTTTAGGAATGGTGGACGGATTTGTGAGCAACACAAATGGCACTCTCATTATACCAACATGTATACTTTTGTCTACATAGAAATTGTATCCATAATCCCAATCTGATTTGGATCCAAGACTTGTCACTCAACTCAGTATAGATGCAGCAATATAAGACAGCTTCAGTAGTTGATGTAGCCACAAAGTGATTGCTTATTTACATTGCCAAGAGAGAGTAACCCTTGAACCAAGTAATAACTATGACATCCTCGAGTGTTGTGGTTATTTCCTGTCAAAACTGGCACTGCTTAGTCACGATTGAAAAATCTGTTCCATTTATAAAAGAGAGAGTCCTTAGGATACGCCAGATGCCTAAATTGGGTCGACTCTTTTAGGTATCGTAAAGATCCTTTGGTGACTAGCATTTCAGTCTCGGGAAATGTTTGGTTGAACTTGAAATGATGAGGCATGCACAAACGGAAGAAGCATAATATCTAGTCTAGAGGATGTAGATACATCGAATGACACCAATCATTGCCCTGTATGAAAGTGAATATGCTACATTATCAGCGTTCATTAATCTTTTGTCTACGTCCTTGAGTTGGTTTCCATTAGTGAGTACTAAGCTGTCCTTATACTGAAAATGACCAAATTTCTGTAAGATGAGCGAGTACCAATATCTTGTCCTGATAATGAGATCCCAATCCCTCTTTCTGCTTGACTTGTTGTAATCTCAACAAAGAGGAAGAAAGTAGAGGCTCCTCTCCATTAAATATCATCTCTGCGAAGTCCTTTGTGCAGGATATTTGATCAAAGAATTTGTACTTAAAGACTTTTTTGTAGAACATAGATGATGATTATCTACATATACTTGTACCAGTAGTATATCTGATCTTGACCTTTTTATGAACAAAGTCTTTTCTCAATTTGACCTGTTGTAGAATCCATTGTCTTACAGATTAGGTAGAGAGAGTCTCGCAGTTACAAGCTCTAAGAGCTTGGTGTCAGACATATACGGCTTTCTCCACTTGTATCTTTGTTTGAAATTCTGGATCCACAAACATGTGGTTGGCTAACATATACCTCCTCATCAATAGGAATCATTAGAGAAAGGCACTGTTTGAACATCCATTCTGGTACACAAGAATATTCTGAATGATGCATTAAAGACAAAATAAGCCTGATTTGACTTCGATCCTAACAACTAGGAGCGCATCAACCTCTATTATAGTCAAATGACCTTGCTTGTTTGTATCCTTGTTCTACCAGTCTGGATTTGTTTTTGACTAATATACTCCCTTTATGCTTTGTTATTATTTCTATACACCCCAGTTTTGTTTACAATGTATCTTGCCATGCTCTGGGGGATACGTCAAACTAGGGACTAACCTTCTGAATATTGAACTGAAGCAGGCTCTTCTTGAGCATTGCTTTCACACCAACTCTCTCATCATCAGGCTTAAGCTATTTTTGTGGGTTCTGCTGGAGAGAGGAAACAAACATATAAGCAGTTCTGGAGAACATGCTGATGATTAGCTACATCACACAAAACTCAGAGAGGGACAAATCATAAAGTTTCTAGTAACTGCCTTATTTGCTTGTTTCCTCTCTCAGCAAGAACCCACAAAAATAGCTTAAGCCCTTGATGATGAAAGTTGGGTTGAAGCAATGCAAGAAGAGCTGCTTCAGTTCAAGATTCAGAAGGTTTAGATACTAGTTGACGTACCTTAATGGCAGGAGATATTGGTACAAAGTGGGTGTATAGAATAAGACAAGATGAAAAGGGGGTATATTAGTCAAATAACAAGCCAGACTGGTAGTACATAGGATACAACAAGAAGAGGCATTGACTATAATGAGGTATTGTTGATCCTGTTGTTAGGATTGAAGCTCTAATAAGGGTTATTTTTGTCTTATGTCATTCATTCATGAATTTTCTTGTATACCAGATGGATGTTAAAAGTACCTTTCTCTATGGTACTATTGATGAGGAGGTATATGTTAGCCAACCTCCAGGTTTGTGGGAAAAAATCCAGTATTTTCAAACAAGTTTACAAAGATGTGAAGGCAAAAGCAGTATATGGTCTACACCAAGCTCTTTAGAGCTTGGTATGAGGACTCTGCTCTACCTATATTGTTGACAATGGCATTCTACAGAGGTCAAAAATTGAAAGACTTTGTTCATAAAAGAGTCAGAAGGGATGCGATTCTACTGGTACAAAGTTTATGTAGATAACATCATCTTGGTTCTACTAAAAAGTTCTTTATGTACAAATTTGTGATCAAATAAATGCACAAAAAGGTGCCAGCATGTATGTTTAATGGGAGAGCTCACTTTCTTCATGGGTTTACAAGTCAAAAGCAGAAGAGAGATGTGGATCTTCATAGTCAGGGACAAGTATTATTGGTAAAATCTTTAAAGAAATTGGTTTTTTTTGTATAGGACAGCTAGTACTCCTATGGAAACCAACAAGGCTTTGATCAAAAGATTATGATGGTGAGGATGTTGATATTCATTTATACAGGGCAATGATTGGGTCATTGATGTATCTTACATCCTCTAGACTAGATATTATGTTCTTCGTTTGTGGCAATGCTCAAGGATTTCAAGTTTTCAACGACAAATATTTCCCACTTGAATGCAAGTAAAAAAAGGATCTTTGTAGATTACCTAAAAAGGTCGCGACCCAATTTTGGACGCTTTGTATCCTAAAGGACTCTCCGTTTATATTGGAAGCATTTTTCGATAGTGACTATGCATGTGACAGTTTTTGACAGAATAACCACAAAGGAGGGTTGTTCCAATTTCTTGGTTCAAGGTTAATCTCTTGGCAATGTAAAAAGCAGATGTTGTGGTGGCTAAGGTTAATATGAAGCCTGAATTATATTGCTGTTCTTGCTGTTGGGTTCAAGTGCTTTGGTTCCAAAATCAGTTTGTGGATTATGGTAGCAATTTATGTGTCAAGATTATGTTGATATCTGAGGTGCCATTTGTGTTGTTCAAGAATACTGTTAACCTTTCAAACCAAAGCATATAAAGATTCGGCATCATTTTCATTAGTCGACTCCTATGAGAAAAGATTGATAGAGATGGTCAAGATACACACTGATAATAATGTAGCTGATTTGCTCACTAAAGCTTTTGATGTGAGTAGATTTAATTTTATGATGGCAAGCATTTGTATGCTTAATCTGTAGCTGCATGATCTCAGGGGAGGTTAATGGTGTTTAAGTGCAGTGGAGTATACACAAGTGCTATTTGGATTGAAGTTGGAATGGATTACAACTAGTATGTTGTTTTGATTGACAGTTTTTAACTTTTATTCATGGGCTATGCATAAATATGGATGTTCCTTTGATTTCACATGTCTATCTAGTTATTTCTAGTTTGCTTGTGATGAATAGAGGCATGTTATTGTATAGTTATTGAAGAACAGGTTAATACTGTTAGACTAATATTAATATTGCCAGGATAATATTAATACTGCTTGTTATCGTTATACTGTTGGTGCATAACCATGACACTATGAGGGGTGAAGGTTCTGCAACTGACCCCCGTGAACCCATCCAAATATACTCTACTTCACAACTAATTTTTTTTATAAACCTCAAACTGAATCTCACATGAGCAACTGACTCCCATCTCCAACTACTTATCAGAAAAAAGAAAAGACTCAAACACGTCAGAGAACAGAATAAAAGACATAAGTTTACTCTGAATAGTGTACCTCGCATGACCTTGAAGCTGATGAAGGTTGTCCATAAGGAGGGCGTGATTAGGTGTGGAAAGGGCTATCACTACTGCTGCTTAGCTTAGATGCAGCGCAGGACAGTGATAAAACATAATGAGGGACCCTGGACTACGGCAATGCCTAATGTTGAACATTCCTCAGGGAATGGGATAATGGTTCGGCTCGTCCTAGGCGCCAAGACACCATGGGGGGTGATCCTGTCAGACTAGGTCTAGAGGAGTGCTTGAAAAGCCCAGTATGGAACCAGACTCTCTCAGGTAGGTTAACAGCTATGGAAATAAAGTAAGGAGTGGACAGGTGGAACATCAAGATTTAAATTGTTGGCTCTAAATGTCACCAGTCTACACCCCATGATTCACCTCTCCCAGGAGGTTACACATCTGGAAGTTATGAGGGTAGACTAAAACTATAGGAATTGATGACTATGTGTATAAAATTATCACAATAGGTGCTTGACTTAGAGAAAGAAAAGGAGGAAATACTGATAGGTTGAATCTTCAGATGATGATTAAATAAAGAGGTAGTGCTCAAACAAGGGAGGAGAAATGACAGACAAAGCAATGATAAGACAAAGCAATGACAAGAAAAGCAATGACAAGACCAAAGCCAATGTGTATGCATTATTGAATGGATAATTGATGAAAATTGTGGAATTTCACATTGTTTAGGTTGGTACACCTATGGAGATTAATATGCTAGTAGATGAAAACATGTAGAAGTAGTAAATTGTTTGGATACATCCTCCTAATGACCAAGATGCTTAAAGTGAAGAAACTTGATGATTGACAAGTAAATATCAAGTTTAGAGGAGGATTGTTGGGAATTCTGAGTTACTACTGCTAGTACTACTTTACTACTGCTGGTTCAAGATTGATACTGCTACTAAAGACTAAAGAAATAGTACTACTAGTTATAGTTAGTACTGCTAGTTATAGTTAGTTAGTACTGTTAGTACAAATAATGTTAGGTTATATTAATTTGTCTGTTAGTATAAAAAGTTATATGCTTATGTGATATGCATGAGTTATATAGGCATAGATACGCATGGATCACCTTAAACGCTGGTTTGTAGCAAGAGTTTAGGGTTTTCTTAGTGTAAAAAAGGAACCCAGCGAGGCTATAGTTTAGATTTATCAATTTTACACAAAACACGCTATCAATTTATTAGTTAGTTATTCTGTATCCTAGGCAGATTATTTGCAAATTCAATATATTCAAGTTTAGTATTCATTGTTCTTGTCTTAGTATGAAAGTTAGATTCTGCATAAACTTGTAGTATTAGACAATCTAGTTTTTATTTAGTTAGTTTGGTTTATCAAGTTAACTAAGCTTTAACAGGCTAAGAAGATTCCTTTTAATTAGGACTTGAATATTGGCCCTGGAGTCGTAGCAGGTTAGACGGATTACACAGAGAAGCAGCATCTGTGAGCATGCCATTAGATGATACGTCAAATGTGAACAAGAGTTTCTGATTAATGATGTAGAGGAGAGGCGTGATCGGTTAGATTTGGCTGAGATTATTACTAGTATGAGGAGAGGACAGGATGACATAGGAGATGTGTAGGATGTATGGATTTGGTTAGTAGTTTGTGTATATCTCTAAATACGAATAGTAGTGTGGTTTCCCTAGTGTCGGTATTTTGATAGAAATGTTTTATTTTTAGTAGTGGTGTGATGACAAAAGTCCTTATTAGTTGTTAGAGATTTGTATTTGAAATCATTTTTATGATTAGTGAAGGAAATTGTTGTATCAAATTGTTTTAGCGATTATCAAGTATTTTTGTGGTTAGCTTCAAGTTGGATAAATATGAATCAGTGCTGGTGAGAACAGGTTACCCGTGCTTGATTATGTTACGATTAGTCGTCGTTGTTAGGTGCGGAACCACCATTGACTTGTGAGGGTAGATGTGAGATTTAGTTGGTATATTCTGTAAAAACTTGAAATATATTTGAGTTGTTCGATTTTACCGTTTCGTTAGAAAGGCTAATAGGAAGGTGAGAGACCGTGAATGGTCACAGGGAAAGTTGGAAGGAATTGTAGTGAATGGAATTTGAAACCTGGTCATACTTTTCTTGTGTAAGCTTTTGAAAGGTATCTTAACCTATCTAAGTGAAGTGAGATTTAAGGTACTCGTTGAGTAGGATCGATTTGGAAAAAAGTTTAAGGAAAATAATGATGAGGTTTAGACAATGAACAGTCTTCCTAGAAAGGTAGAGCCTGGAGTGTTTGACTAAGTAAGGTTTACTTGGGGATCTTGAGTGAGTGTTGGCCAAAGAGCTGTAGATTAACCATGAGAAAGTATAGGAATTGAACTATGGAAAAACTTAGTCTTTAGAGGAATCGGAAGAAACCTTGCTTGAAAAGACTAAACCCTAGTGATCTAATGTGATGCGATGAGGAATGGAATTTCTTGTTGATGTTGTGATTCGATGATTTGAATTGAATTTCGGGGCAAAATTCCTTTAAGGGGGTTAGACTGTGATAACCGGTAACTTGTCCAGGGTTAAGTATTATAAAATATTATAATTTCATATTTTGAAGTCTTTCGACCTTGTCAGTTTTCTCAATGAAAGCTGAAAAGTTTACTTCAGTTGACTATTTTGCGTAAAACGGATACAGTTTAACCGGGATTTTTGGAGGAGTCTTGAATTTCGGGAGAGAATCACTTTTGATTCATCTTTCCATTTCGGGGTATTTTGTTGGTATTTTCTAAATAATTTCGGAAAAAGCTTGTTCCCAGTGGGAATCCGCGAAAATGTGTCGTCAGCAGCGGCGTTTACCGGCACGGCAATTTATTTGGGAATAAGTTTAAGTGATTCGGAAGTGTGTAATGAGCTTATTTATTTAATAAATTCATGATTTTGGAAACGTTGGTTTAAAACGTAAATCGTTGGTATGTGTTACAATGTTTTTGTTTATATAGGGGAGTTCTTTACTAGATCAGGGGCAGTTAGGGATGAGATCTTCTCCTAGAGATATCGACTTAGGAGCTTGGAGCAGAGTAGACGAAGAGAGTTACAGGTGACTCTTGTTGTTTTCTCGTGAGCGGTTTAGAGGACCTGTTTTAGCAATAGTGGTCGGGTGGTCAGGTCAGACAGATGCACAAAGAGGCAGCTTCTTTGGCATGCATTAGTGATACGCAGTGGAGAACAGGAGGTGGCGATCTAAGATCACTGAGGCGAGCTTTTATCAATGCTCGGTTGGATTTGCTAGAGAGGTTGCTAGTTATCGTCGCGCATCTGAGGTACAGCGAGCCCAGAGGAGTTGTGTGGATGTACGGGATTTGATTAGGTAGTTGTGTATATCACTAAACGAGTAGCGTCGGTTAGTGTCGGTATTATGACTAGAAAATATTTATTTTTAGTAGTGGTAGTTATGAAAAATCCTTACTAGTCGTTACATGATTTGTATTGAAATCGTTTTTATGATAGTGAAGGAAATTTTGCTCAATATTTTTAGTGATTAGCAATTTTTTTGTGTTAGCATAGGTTGGATGAATAGGATGTCTAAGGTTTGGTGAGCACAGTTAACCGTGCGTGGTTAGTTGTATAGATTAGTCTGTGCTAAGTTAGGGCGGGGAAACCCACTCCTTGTGAGGGTTAGTGTGTTTTGCGATTTTGTTGGTATATTTTTCAGTTATACTTGAAATAAAGTCGAAGTTGTTCGAGTTTTATCTTTCGTTAGAAAGGGTAATAGGAAGGTGTATGAGTGTCCTGTGAAGTGGTAACAGGTGAAGTTTGGAAAGGAATTGTAGTGAATCGATTTGAGAAACTGATATTACTTTTCTTGTGTAGCTTTTGAAAGTATCTTGATCTATCTAAATGAAGTGAGATTTAAGGTACTCGTTTTGAGGAGGATTGTTTTGGAATAAATAGTATAAGTAAATAATGATGGAAGGGTTTAGAACTCAATGGTAATGCGGTTTACTAGAAAGGTAATGCATTGAGTGTGTTGATCGGAGTGTTTGTCCAAGTAAGGATTAATTTAGGATGTTGAGTGAGGTGTTTGGCCCATAGAGCCGTAGATTTTTAACCCATGATGAAGTAGAGGAATTGGACTATGAAATAACTTAGTCTTTAGAGGTAATCATAAAAAAACCTTCGCTTGAAAGAAGACCTAAAACACTAGTTGATATAATGTGAATACGTCGAGGAATGGAGTTTTCCTATCAGATGTTTGTTTGGTGTTCGATGGTGTTTGTGTGATTCGAGGCGGAAATTACTTTAAGGGGTTGAGACTGTGTTAACCGGTAACTTGTCACAGGGTTTAAATATTTTTAAGAATAGTTGTAACTTTGTATTTTGAAGTATTTCAGACCCTTGTCAGTTTTCCCGATGGATGAAAAGCTGAAAAAGTTGACTTCAGTTGACTTATTTTGCGTAAAAAACGATTATGCCGTGTTTTGAACCGAGATTTTTGGAGTCTTGAATTTTGGGACGTGGAATCACTTTGATTCGAGTCTATGTCCATTTCGGAGTATTTTGTTGGTATTTTAACTAAGAGCGGGAAGTTTCCCGTCAATCCCGAAATTGATCAGCAGATGCGCCGTACGGCCGACGATCAGTTTATTTGGTATAATTTACGTGATTATGGAAGTGTTGTAATGAGCTTATGTATTTAGAATAAAATTCTTTGATTTTGGAAAAATTTGGTTTAAAATGTAAATCGTTAGTGTGTGATTTGAAAGTTTTCAAAAAACGGTCATTTTTGTGAAATTCAGTAAAAAGACTGTAACGGTCGTTAAAGTATAAATTTTGATCAAGTCGATTTTGACAAAGCTTATTTTGGAAATTTAAAATGTTTTCACATTTGTAAGGATGGTTCGGTTGAGTTTTAAACAAAAATTTGTGTTTTCGATCCTGACCGAGGTTCACCTGACAGCGTCCAAATAGAATTTTTGTAGTAGATTAAGGTGATATGTGTCGTATTAATAACCTTGATTTATTGAAAAGTGATTTTAAACGCAATAGGAATATTAATTAAACTTGGGTAACGTTTTAAATCATGAAACCTTGAGCTTTTAAGTGGTCCCGACACGAAAAGATGAACTCGAGACCCCCTAGGATCCCATTTGGGACGTGTAACAAGAAGGGGACAATAAGGCATTAATTTTTTGCCTTGTTTTGACCATGCAGGTACAAATATTTTTTGGTACATTAACCTCAACAATTTTTCATTCTCATTGAAATCAAACACGAAAAATTAAATATCTTTGTTCTCTATTCTTTGTATTTCGACGAGTACCACGGGAAAAGGAGAGTTAAAGAGTCTTAGCGGGTGATATTAGATTAGACGAATGGTGTTAGAAGGAAAAAGGTTTTTTTGGGTCTCTTTTTTTTTGTGAAAAAAAATCCGAAAACGAACTCGCCAAAGTTGTTAAGTTTTTCTAAATTTTATGTGGTAAGTTGTCTCTTCTATGTTTATTATGATGTCTTAATTACTAAGTTTGTACAAGTGTTGATCTGTCACGTAAAATCATATTACTTGAAAATGAATAGTGTATTACAAAAGGGGTGTTTATTTGCGTCAAACATGAACATAAGGAAACAAAGGTTGAAAGTTTGATATTTGGGTATGTGGTGGTTATTTTTATAATTTTGTAAAAGTACTTTTTGGGCTTATTTAATAGATGTGCTTAAAAATAAGTATAGTTTGAGCTTATGTTTGCTTTTTTTGGGCTTATGGGTGTTTGTTTTGTTCCCACATGAAAGAAAAAGGAGATAGGAAGAAAAAGATGTGTGATGGGCTTGGTCCCATTGGCTTATATATTGGGCATATTGTTTTCGGCTTATATTAGGTTTTTAGTTATGGGCTTATTTGTTTTCGTGCTTTTATATTGGTTTCAGTCTTATGGTCATTATTGTTTGGTTTTGTGTTTGGGAGTATTTTGGGTTAGGGAATATTATGGACTTATTGCTTATATGGTTTTCAAATTTATATCCTGTGAACATATTTTTGGTCTAGAAGCTTAGAGATAATAAAAATGGATTTTAACACTTAGTGAATCATTTTGGATCTTTAAATGGGCCTAAGCCCAATAAGCGAAGATAGTCGTTTAATACGTTTAAAGGAATTTTTAAATGAAAACTGTGTTTTTCGGTCAAATAGATTGAAAGTCGGTATGTGGAGGGAAATGCGTTTTGTTAAAGTATTATTCGGATATCGAATTTGGCGTTTAGTCGGTGGATTGGTGAGAATTGGGAAAAGTATTTGGGACTGAAAAATTTAAGATAAAGTGTTTAGAATTGAGATTTTTAAATCTGGGAAATGTTGTATAAGCGAACGTAATCATGCTTAATTTTGTAAAAATTCCTACACTTTAGAAAATATTGTGAAAACTTATTTTGTGCCGATTCGGTTAAAGGACGAAACGTGACTTTTAATAAACTTTAAGTGTCGAGATTTAACGATCAAGTGTGGTTATGTTACAATGACAAGGTTTTATAATTACCCTTTTGAGCCGATAAAGAGACGAAAATAATAAAATATTATTATTTTATTATTATTATAATATATTTAAGTATATGTATACTTTAACATTGGGAGTGTATATCTTTTATTTCGATCTTCGCAACTCCCACTTATTTGCTCGTCAGATTTTCTTGGAATTGTTGAACGCTTGTTTCCCGTTTGACGATGTCGATGTTTTGGATTAAATGATGTTGAAGTCAACACTTAAGCCCAGTGTTTTGAGTCGGTTTGAGTATTTTACCACACAACCATAATATGATGGATATACTGTTGTTTGGTAAAGATAAAGCGGTTTTGTATGAGATAAAAACGGGGTTTTGGTAAAGGTAACGGTTGTTTGTTATGAGATAATGGTTTTCGGATAAAAGATATGGTTCCTTTAAAAGACCATGAAGGAAACGAGATCAATACGTCGCCAGGGAAGACCAATACGCCATATTCAAGCTAAGGAAATATAATATTCTGAAAGATATCAAACGTGGTCCCTACTCCAAGAAACACCTTGATAACGCCTAAATTATACATGTTTTCGGCGGTGTTATTTGTATTTATTTATCATTTCTAGTAAACTTTTGATACTTAATCGACTATATTTGCCTTATAGGTTCATGATATGTGTCATGGAAGAAAACGGAAGAAAACACGAAGACTTGAAGCTTAGACGAAGAAAGAACTAAAGTTGAATGCTTCCCGACACCTATCCACTATTTTGGTCATAACTCGGTCATACGAAATCCGTTTAGTTGTTCAGCGCCACACTGAAGAGAATTCAATTATCTACAACCATGAAAAAGCCAAGTGCTGAAGTAGTAGAAAATCGGCGATTTAACACCCAAAAGTGCGGCGCACTTTTGAGTTCTGTGAGAAAATTAAAAGCATTAAATGAACTGTGCATTAACTCCTGAAGGTTAGCGGCGCACAAATAAGTTTGGCGGCGTACTTTCGACCCCTGGAAAAGCCTATAAAAAGCCTCCTTGGCTCACTTATTTCACAAATTCTCACAACATACATCCAAAGTCGTGTGTAACTAACTTAGGATAGGTGTTTTTGGTATAAAGGCTTTGAAAAACCTTTGATCACAGACCACCATTGATAACACCATCAACACCAACCATTAGAAATTACAAGTTAGAGGTGTTCTTGAAGGAATTTGGATGGTTTTTTTGCTGATTTCATCAACAAACCCTATTTTTGGATCCATCAAAGAAGCATAACTTATGTGTTATTTCGAATCTATAAGCAATTCTGACAAAATTGTTCATAGTTTCCCGGTTTTACTTTGAATATCATAAAGTGTTCTTGGGAAATTCTTGTGAAATCATCATCATTTGCTCTTGGAGTTTGGTATAATCTTGTTTATCCTTTTAATATGATTATTATTTAATTGTTTGAGTTCATAATGTGTTTTATTACTTCTTTGATTATGGAGTAGCAATCTTATGTTTTTTAGGCATTTTGTGATCTTGGATATAGAGTGTTTGGATATGAGTTTATTGAATTGGTAAAATATATTTTATATAAAAAATAGGCCGAAAGGTTTCTTTATACATGTGTTCTATCATTCCACTAAATATATCAGTTATAATAACTTATAAAGACTGAAAGGATTTGTTGTTATTAATCGATATAATCACTTGTTATATTTAAAGGCCGAAAGGATTTGTAACTTGTGAAATCTTTATTCTCTAAACTTATAAACACTACATTGTCTTAGTGATCATTGCCTAAACAAACATACTTTAATCATTTGCTTGAATCATCCTTTTATTGCTTTCTTTATAATATCCGATATATGCAAGATTTGGTTAATTTGATCCGTGACAATCTTATTAACCTTAGCACCTTAATTACAAACTGTGAAAACTTCAATTCTTGTGGAACGACCTGGTCTTACCTAATACTATATTACACTCGAATAGGGTATACTTTCCCGAATGTTGTGTTTTTAGCCAAAATCGGTATTTCTAGTTATTATAAATTTAAAGCTTGGAAAACACACATCAAGTTTTTTGTGCCGCTGCCGGGGAAGTGTTTAAGTTATTATAGTTTGTTGCTTGTTTTTTGTGCTAATTTGTTTCTTGTTAAGTTGTCTACTGTTTTGCAAATCAAAATTTTCAAACTTGCCATACTATTTTCTGGCAAACGGAAACCAAAAAATCATTTTTCTTCAGGAAGTACGCCGCACATCCTGTTTGTGCGCCGGTTTTCCTGAAAACCCAAGAAGTACGCCGTACTTTACCCAAGTACGCCGCACTTTCTATAAATTTTCACAAACAGAATCTTATCTCAAAAACCAAAACCAAAACCTCTTGCTTAGGGATTTGGAAGCAAGCAACCAACCCGGCAGAAGTCGATCGGAAGTTTACTATTTGACAAATGGGCGCGTTAGCGGCATAAGAGTAAGTAAACGGATCAGGTGTAGTGATAGGGCGGTTTACAATTCTATTCAAACAGACTATTGCGTCCAAGTCAATCCCTAGCCCAGGGCTTTGTCATACCAGTGAGTATGAGACGCTGCTCTCGACCAAAGTCGTCCCTACCGTCGTAAAATAAGAGCACGTGGCTCTGCCCATTCACAAGGACCCGATTCTATGTCCAAACATCACATGCCAGCACGTGTGGTCACCATCATAGGTACTCAAGATATTGTGTTTGGAGAGGTGGATAGATAGGACTAAGGGAAGAATCTTGTTTGGTTCGGTAACGGAATCAATAGCTTGTGGGGTTTTTGAAATTTTAGTGAAGTTAAAAATTGATGTGCATTAATTTTAATTTCACCCTAGGATTTTATTGCAGGCAAATGTGTGTTTGGGTATATGCACATTTAATGGGCCGTAATCTAAGCCCGCTACACACTGTAACCAACCATCAAAAACATTACACCGCCACTGACAACACAAAACCTGAAAATTCAAACCATAAACAACTAGGGTTCCTACTCTGTTGTTTACAATCTCAAATTATTATTCAGGTATAATTACTCTTCACTTTGAAATAATTAATTTTTTCTGCCAACTGTTTAAGCTCTATAATAATAGCATCATGTAAAAAAACATTTGAATTCACGTGTTAATTAGTTCAATTTG
>BQNB010053514.1:3821-39976 GCA_026074375.1 Tanacetum coccineum
GAAACAAAATTGTTAAACATAAGAATGACTTATGATCCATGTCAGATGTTCAACATAGTATCTGTAACAAAAGGATGATTTATATCAAAACCATTTAAAATAAGAAGTTTAAGAAACAAACCTCATATGTTTCTGGGGGGCATTGGCGTGTTGCTAGACGCTAACATTTGCTTGTAATATTACTTTATTATTATGACGTGCGCAAGTGGGAGATGTTAGAGTATGCGCGTGTCATAATAAATACCTATACGGCTAGACACATGTGAGCCCATGGGGTCACACACATATACACAGAGGTACCACTCTATAAATCGTGTTTATTGTATTTACGATATATAAATAACCTACGTAACTTGAGATTACTATCAGGCTTCTAATAACTAAGTAAAGTACTTAGTTTATTGGACATGGAAATCAAATGGGCAAGTCCATTTAAAGCCCAAAGGGGGCTGGCCACTATGGAGGAAAAAGAGGGATAAGATCAAGTTTTTGGTCAAATATATTTTAGGATATAACTCCTTATTAATTGGGAAATAAACCCTATTGATTTTGATAATGAGTTGCCAAAAATCTGTCCCCTTATTTATCTCTATATATACACGGCTCAAAACATAACCCCATTAAGGGTTTTTGTTTTCTTGATCAGTCACTTTGATTCTTGTTCATTCAAAGTATAATTCAAGGTTACGAGGTTTAAGGACTAGCATCCAAGAGGTATACGATGAAGTGTAGTGTGGATATTCATAGAGGTGATCTACTTTGGTCACTTGGTTTCTTGGATAGATCGTGTACAAGAGAAGGTTGTTCTTTTATTCTATCGATCACACTTCAAAGGTAATAATCGTTATTTTTATTTTGATTGATCATATGACTTTATGGTTCCGTTGATAGGTTTATGTTTGATATGTCATTGTGTAGGTGTTATTTATGTATCAAGTTTTACTATTTATTTTATGCCAACTATACCTAAAAACAACACTTTAGCGGGCAGTGTACCCGGTCAGATGGAGTTTCGTGGTAAGTAGGGTGTCGATCACTAAGAGCGAGAGCGTTAATTCCTAATTCTATCAGTATTTTAGTTATCTAAGTTAAACCTAAAACTAATGCAAAAGGGGGGTTTCAGCCTGAGAGACTGGCACGGTTTGGTTGGTGACTACAATCAATTCAAGGCACTTTAACCCATGCAAGCTAATTGACAAAAGATAAAAGAGCGGTCGAGCCAAATATAAGAAAACTGTATTAGCCATTATTAATCTGATTAGAAGGTTGGTTTGTTTATTAAGTGCAATGATTTCTTCTCTCGAGGTGGCATATCATTCTTAAGACTTAGGCGTTACATCATCCTAAGACCTACACACATTAATTCTGTCACAATTAAAGCATCCGCATAAAGCAACCTTATTTGATGATTATAATTTATCTTAGGGATTAAAGGAATGGTGATCTTATTAAACCCTAGCTCATAGAGACTTTACCCACTTACCGCTTAATAGCAATTTATACACTAGTAGTCCACTTGTCCAACTATCCAATGGAATCAAAACGTTACTTATTGAATTATCTAGGTCACCTGCTAGTCAACACGATTAATAAACCATTAGCAATATCCAATAAACTAGTTAAGCCTGAAGCATATCCTAGACACAGACTTAAAAGGACAATATTTGTGATCCTATGATTCTAGATGTATAAATTACTATATGGTGAGCTATCCTAAACTCTAGATCTACTTGGTTCGTATCACTAGATCCAGTTTAATGATAGGTTGCATACAAAAGCGCGTAAACAAGTATAAATTGATAAACATAAACAAGCATACAACGGTAAATCAAGAAATCGAGATAAACAAATACCAAACATTCAGATCTTCATAATAATGTCTAATACCCGAAGGTATTAGCCTTCAAACATCATAATAAATACAAGAGCAATTATTTAGCCAAGGTAAACTAACCGAGTTAACGAGTGATATCAAAAACTGAACGATTACTAAAGTATATGGAATTACACGTTGTCTCCTATGGAATTGATAATGTTACTCGACCTGCATACATGGCCGTAACGACGGAATAGACATGCATGTTCGTATGAATCCGCATTCGCGTAAAACCAGCAGCTAATCATCAAGTGAGAGGAAAGTAAATTGTTGTTAAATAAAAATCAAGAAACAAATAGATTAACACTAAGATACAAGTTGCTAGACACTTTTTTTCCTGACCGTTACCATGATAAAGACACGACTGTTTACAACGTCTTGATCATCGATCAAAAACAACAACCTAAGTTGGCGTTCCTGTAACGGTCAACTTCCCAATCATCCCAAAACTTTACATACTCTACAAGGCAAGTGGCGATATCTTCCACTTCGTACAATACTTTACATCATTTGATTTTTGTTGCGTATCAACGAATAATTGATCCTTCGTGTAATTCTTTCGGTAATGTTGAAATGATTATCTTCAAACTTTCCTTCTCTTTTTTTGGCGCGATTTTTTTTGTTTTTTTAATACCTATGCTTCACTCGGTGTAGACTTTATAACTTGTCTTGGTATATCACTCGGTGTAGTTTTACCATCTTCACGATCATAATAATTCCAGATAATTTCTTCGATAGTTCTTTGTTCTTCGAATTCACCAATAATTGTGGCGGTAGTAAAATCACATGAGTTTTGACTACTAATATACATTCTCATTTGCAATGTGTAAATTTCCAACCGCACCAAAGATAGAAAATGACACAAGACTTGGGAAATACAAACTTTACACTTTAAGCAACTAGCAACTATAAATTAAACTTAATCTAACAGGGTAGGTTAAGGTGTAAGGGTGTAACGAAACAAATAGTTGGTGTAATTCCTAAAGGATTGGCTCTACGGGTTGTTCAAGTGGATCTTCACTCTAAAGATGAGAGTGGAAAAAGGTTTAACGGGAGGTTAACTAACCGGTGTAGTTAGTTAATAAGCAACATGTAAAGGCGATTTGGGTGTAATCCTAAGATTTACCAATTTAAACAAGTTACTCCAATTAAATCCATAATACTCATCATTGTGGTCTCGAGTGATATACCAAGCCAAGTTATAAAGTCTACAACATCACCGGCACACTCATATTTTGTGGAATTTGGGTAAACATTTGGAAACGGAAAGGTTAAATCCTCATAATATCTAACAGGGGTTATTGTTTGCGGGTTATGAAACATGTAATTTCACAAAAGTATGCTTGAAATTTTTTTAAATTTGAGCATAATTTAAGCATTTTAATCATTTTAATGTGAAAAATAGGACAAGTAAACATTCTAATTTCATCCCCCACTTGAATTATACAACGTCCTCATTGTATAGATAAAATATTAAAAATACGGGAGTTAAAGAGAATTAGAATGAGAAACTCCCCTGATATTTGCTCGGTAGATTCTCCAATTTGTGTTTATGAGCAAGATTGTATGTTGAATAGCCGTCTTGAGGTTTCAAGACTCCAACACTTCAAGATCTCTAGATTTGTAAATTCTCCACCAATATCTGTCGATATATCTTTCACGAGGTCCTATGTAAATTCTCAGAAAACAAATGCAATTCTATCTCTGTGTATTCGTTTGGTTAGACTAGAAATAAATACCTAAAATTTTACAAGTTGTCGATACGCCGTATCCATTCCCTAGGATACACCGTATTGATACCTATATAGGATGTGTTCATTTAATGAATACGTTGTATAGACTGTGCTAAAAATAAAGACTAGATAACGTCCCGATAGCTGATACGTCGTATCCATGGGGTTTGGATACGCCGTATAGATAGTTCGGGAAGACATACTCAATTAAAATTGAAAATACATTCCGGGTTGTCTCCCGGCAAGTACTTTTGTTTACAGAAAAGTCTTTAAGTTAGACTTGCCCTAATTTAATCCCATCCTTAAAAAAAATTTGGGGTCAAACGGGATGCCAAATGACACATACAAATTCTTGATTAGGAAAATGAATGACATCCCTTTGTTAAGATGATTCAAGTCATGATTTTAAAATTTAATTCCTTGATAAAAGTTTCAGTTTTGAAAAATTTATTAGATGTATCATGACTTGTTTCCAAAAGCTTATTTGACCCATGTGCATAGGCACCAACATCGGTATTTATTACATCAGGTAATGGTTTGACAGATAAATCCTCCAAAGAGTGTTCAATATTGACTTTATCATTATCATTGTCCTTATCCGATTTTCAATCATTGGGATAAATTACGTTAAAAGGAAATAGATTATTAAAGTTTAAAACGTTTTGTTCCTCTTCATCACATTCGGACAATGATGTTTCATCTTTCAAATTAAATTCATCGATATGTTGAGGGTTTAAAATCGGTTCAGCTAATAAATTTGATTTAGACGTTTGAGCATCATCGTAAACAATGGCTGGAAATTCATTCTCAAAATCTTTAAAGAAATCTAAATCGTCAAAATAACTGACCGTAGGGTTGGGTGACTGAAACGAAGTCATATTGGCTTTAATAATATCATTTTCCGAATCAATTTTTAAATCGTTAACAACAATTATTTTGTAAGAAAATAAATTTTTGTCGAAAATTACCGTGCAATCTTCATCGTCAAATTCGTCAAACAATATTCTAAAGTCTATTTCATTTATGTTAAGAGAGCTTACCGTAGGTTCACACAAGATTGCTGCTTCAGATGTTAACGTATTGTTAAAGACTATAGCTGGGAATTTAGTTTCAATAGATCCGAGGTCGTGAACGTCTTCATTATCCTAGATCTTACCATACGTAGCAGTCTCTCAATTATACACCTTACCACGCCTATGAGCTTTTTCTTCCTCAAGCCTGATATACTCCTTCATAGTAATGTTGGGGTTGTCCATTTTTAACCTGTAATAAATTTGCTATGAAAGAAAACTGTCAAATAGCTTAATACGCCGTATTCAGTGTACTGAATACACCGTATTGATGATTAAGTCGAATACGCTGTATTGGTTGGAAAAAAATTTATACGCCATATCCAATAAATTAAATAAGCCGTATTGAGTATTCGACTTAGAAAGATTACAGCGGACTGTAATAATTCAAAAAACACACAAACACACAATATGCAAAATATACAATGCAGAAAACAAACACACAAAACAAACACACAAATATGCAAATTAATCTAAACTAAACTAACTAAACTAAAACACTAATAAAAACAAGAACTAAACAACTTCACTCCCCGGCAACGGCGCCAAAAACTTGATGTCTCGTTGTGTAGGTGTTATTTATGTATCAAGTTTTACTATTTATTTTATGCTGACTATACCTAAAAACAACACTTAAACGAGCAGTGTACCCGGTCAGATGGAGTTTCGTGGTAAGTAGGGTGTCGATCACTAAGAGCGAGAGCGTTAATTCCTAATTCTATCAGTATTTTAGTTATCTAAGTTAAACCTAAAACTAATGCAAAAAGGGGGGTTTCAGCCTGAGAGACTGGCACGGTTTGGTTGGTGACTACAATCAATTCAAGACACTTTAACCCACGCAAGCTAATTGACAAAAGATAAAAGAGCGGTCGAGCCAAATATAAGAAAACTGTATTAACCATTATTAATCTGATTAGAAAGTTGGTTTGTTTATTAAGTGCAATGATTTCTTCTCTCGAGGTGGCATATCATTCTTAAGACTTAGGCGTTACATCATCCTACGACCTAGACACATTAATTCTGTCACAATTAAAGCATCTGCATAAAGCATCCTTATTTGCTGATTATAATCTATCTTAGTGATTAAAGTAATGATGATCTTGTTAAACCCTAACTCATAGAGACTTTACACACTTACCGCTTAATGGCAATTTATACACTAGTAGTCCACTTGTACAACTATCCAATAGAATCAGAATGTTACTTGTTGAATTATCTAGTTCACCTACTAGTCAACACGATCAATAAACCATTGGCAATATCCAATTAACTAGTTAAGCCCGAAGCGTATCCTCGACACAGACTTAGAAGGACAATATTTGTGATCCTATGATTCTAGATGTATAAATTACTATATGGAGAGCTATCCCAGACTCTAGATCGACTTGGTCCGTATCACTAGATCCAGTTGAATGATAGGTCGCATACAAAAGCGCATAAACAAGTATAAATTGATAAACATAAACAAGCATACAACGATAAATCAAGAAATTGAGATAAACAAATACCAAACATTCAGATCTTCATAATAATGGCTAATACCCGAAGGTATTAGCCTTCAAACGTCATAATAAATACAAGAGCAATTATTTAGCCAAGGTAAACTAACCGAGTTAACGAATGATACCAAAAACTAAATGATTACTAAAGTATATGGAATTACACGTTGTCTCCTATGGAATTGACAACGTTGCTTGACCTCTTCTGCTCTTTTTCTCCTCTAAAAATCAACTTTTATAGGTATCGAGAATATGATTTTGTACACCTAAAACTCGTTTTTGAGTTTTCTATTTATAAGGTCTGGAAGTCGGTTTGATACAGTGTATCCAAGGATTGGATACGGTGTATTAGGGATTTTTTGGAGTAGGGACCACGTTTGATATCTTCTAGAATATTCAAATATTGTATCTTGAATACGGCGTATTGAGTCTCTCTGGATACGGCGTATTGAGCTTTATTCTTCTGTGGTCTTTGGTGAGTGCAGGCACGGATACGCCGTATCTTCCTTGATGGATATGGCGTATTGGTCTTCAGAATAGTAATCTTCAAAATATCTTCATTTAAGCTCCAGAATGCGCGCCTTTTGCTATCTTTCACCAATTACTCGATAATTACTGCATTTCTTAAATATAAATGATTAAGTAACAATTCTTTGCAATAACTATACAAAATAGGTTAATAATATGGGATAAATGATGCTATAAAATAGACTTTATTTGATGTCATCAATGTACCGCTGCGTTTTGTATTTGTTTATACGATATTCATTTAATTTAGCACCTATAGTTATCACATGTTTCTTCTCCATTATTAAGCAAAACTAGGGGAGTACTAGTTTCTTTTGTCTTTTTCTTTTCCCTTTATTCGTTTTAAGAGTACTTTTAAGAACATTGGAGACAATGTTCATAATAAGTATAGGGGGAAATAAAAGCCTTAGAAACTATTCTTTCATTTGTCTTTGCTTTGTCCTTAAAATAATAAGTAATATACCGAAACATAGCGTAGAAGGTAATTTTAACCAAATTTAAATTTTTATGGCACATACCGGTGAAACTAAGTACTAGTAGCGTCTCATTGGATAGGGAATTATATGACTAGCACAAAAACCCTACCACTCAAAAAAAATCCACCCCCAAATTGTGAGGTTCCCCCTAGATCTTTAGGAATTCGGGTATCCATCTTTGATACCCAAGATAATTTATCCCTTTAGCTTTCTTGAGTTAAGTATCGAGCAATTATATGTATCTATTCCATCGTTATGGATGTGTATATGTGGTTTTATCACCTTTCTGGAGCATTGGTATCGGTTTAAATTATATGAGAGTGTACCGGTAGTGTATTAAATTTAGAACTTAATTTAGTGATGCATCCCGAGACCGCATAGTGAGTATTAGGTTTTGCTAAATGATAAGAGACACTAGGATTAACCCATGTTTTGAAACCTATAATTGTTATTATGGTCACCTCGACTATATAACTATCCCACACCCTTGCCATGCACTCATTTTTAGTGCAGGATTTCCCAAGTGAAACCCACCAAGCCTTTCCTTTTTACGGTTCACGTAATTTTTCGGTAGACTCCAGATTGTTAATGAAGAGCATTTTTTACCCTTAAACCAATTATTACACCCAAATCGCCTTAGCCGACCTTGTATGTACTCGTTTTTAGTACATTATTGTTTAACCCAAGTTAATTATTCGAGTATACGGTTGCTAAGTCTTTATCCTTGTAAATACAGTTTTAGGACGATTGGGATTCATGGTAGTATTTATTTTATGGAAGAATGGTGAAGAAAAGTTAAGTCAATACCCCTATATGTTTGTTGGATAATCTCCATGTTATTTTGATTCATCTCAATTTGGGTCATCAGATTAGTTCATGTATTGAGTAAGTAAACGCTCAAGTGTAGGGGTGTTTCTATAAACCCCAAGTGATTTTATGAAGAAAAAAAGAGAAAAGAAAAAGAAAGAGTTTGATGTAAAGTTGTGTAGAGTTTGTATATCTCTGTCCAAGTGGTCGAGTCTTTGGTTTAGCAACCAAATCAATGTGTATTCTTATAAATCGTTAGCTCACCACTTCACCCCAAAATTCACCCAAAAAGTTACTCCCTAAATATTTTCCATCTGTTTTTGTTTCCATGTTTATCGTATTACACCTACACCCCACAGCCCTTTAAAGACCTTCTTGATAGTAACTTTTAGTACTTACGCCTAGCGGTGGAGGTTTGATCCTTTATCAAGCATATGGTAATTTATATGCTATGATAGGTAATGAGTGTTAAATTTTCTGTTTTCCATATTGTTATAATCCATTATACATCAAGAGATAGAGAAGCCAAACACTTATTGTAAGGTGCTAGTGTGTATTTTCCGTGCTTCTAGTTACAAGGTCTAATTGGTTGTGCCATGAATTGCTTTAAAAAGTAAGTTAATTGCCCTTGATATTACTATTGTCTAAGTAGAAAAGCTAATTTGCTTGGGGACAAGCAAATCCCAAGTGTAGGGTCATGTGATGAGGTGTAATTTTATACACTTTTTTGAGGCCATTTAACCCCTATAATCATGCAAAAATGCTTAAAGTATGTTCTTAATCATTTCTTTTTGCATTTTTATCACTTGGAAGACATTTGAAGGAAATACACTTGACTTGGGCTCTATTTTGGAAGAAACGGGACAAGAGAATGACTTTACACCAAAAGAAGGCTTGAAGAATAAATCACAGATAGTGGAGATGGCGTCAAGAATACTTGCAAAGGCGTCTGGATCTGCTAGCGACCACATCAAGAAAAGTTATGATGGCGTCAAAACATAGTCGACCAAAAGAAACCCTAGAAGATTCGGCGTCACAAGATTAAGAAGACCATTCCAATTGCGCGCGAAGTATTATATTTTGTTTTGATCATAACTTCTTTATACGAACTCGGATTCTGACAATTCAACCGCCCATGCGATCGCAGCGAGAAAATCTACAACTTAGTGAAAATGACTCTGCAACGAGGTCGGGATTTCTGGTGACGGCGTCGGTAATTTCGACCTAGGGTTTTCCTATAAATATAGCCTCATAACTTCGTTTTTATCAAGCCCCCAACCCTAAGTCCGATTCTAGGGTTTGGGTAGGTGTTTTTCCAGCAGCTTAGAGAGTCTTATTCCATCCATAAACATCTTGTAATGGTTTGGATTCTTGATTATATCTTTATTATGTCTTCAATTCATATTGTTGATTGTTCTTATTCAAGTATGCTTGGTTAATTCATCTAGTATTTATTTAGGATTGCATGAAACATGTCATTGATTGATTAGATCTTGTTGTTTTCTTATTGATGTTGTGTCATATTCATCATTAAGGTGTGACAAATTCAATGAGTTTAATTGATTATATTTTATAATTCTTGTTTCTTATTGCTTCTTGTTGATGTGTGTGCATGTTTAGGCTTTAGTACATTAGCAACTTAATTGTTGTATCGATGCCTAGAGCGACATGATTGTATAGAAAGGATTCCATCGATAATAGTCTTCATACTACCTTACCCATCTATGGATGATCCCCTTTAAGTATTTTAATGCGCGTCTATCTCCCTAGGGGCCTTGTAATAGTCTTCATACTACCTTACTTGTGTGTTTCCCTAGCAAGGTATCACGTAGATGGCATTTTCGTGTAATTCTTCATGCTTCTCGAAAACGCTTACATATACACCGTAAGTGTGACAAAGCAATAGGTAGAATTAGATAGCTAGCAAGGAGTAGTGCATCCTAAGTAAATACGCTTCATAGTATAATAGTTACCTCACTAGATTAGATTAAAAATAGAATTAGTTAAAACAAACCAACCTTCAAAATCGAGATTTACTTGCTTTCATAAAATATAAAAAGACAAAAATAATCTTCCTTCAACCCCCTAGACCTTAGTGAACATTCGATCCGGCCTTCACAGTGCTATTCCCCTAGAGAACGATAATAACCCCCCGAGTCTTGCCTATACTACACTACAACGGTTAGGTATTGTTAGGTCTTGATTTAGCTTGAATCGCACGACATTGAACAATATTGAATAGAGATAATTAAGAGAGGAAGGCAAGTCTTTCACAATTTCCAAATTTTATAACAAAAATAAAAAGGGAGGGAAATGAGTTTGTTACAAGCCTTAACCAAATAATGATGATTAGGTGGCTATTTATAGGAGAGGGAGGTGAGCTTCCCTTCCTTTATGTTCCTAATTTTTCTATTTAGTCCATAGTCTTTGGATAATATGTTATTTTCTATTTTTTAGCATATTTCTCCTTTTATAAAATACTTTTTTCTATGAAAAATAAAGAATAAACAATAAAAATAAATAAAACCACTTAAAGTATCATAATCGACACTTTTATGATCCTAACAATCTCCCCCTAAGGGTCGATCATTCTGGGCGTTCCCTTCTTAATCCTAGTGGTCATTCGTTCACGTACATTTCCCAATGTCTTATTTGATCACGATGCTTCAACCGTTCTTCAATCTCTTCCTCAAACAGTTAAAGGTATTCAACATCTTCATTACTGAGACTTGGAGTTACATACCCATGCTTTACATCATTATTATAGCTCTTTAACCCTTTCAAGATTGTTTTAATGTAGCATCACAGAACTTATGAACCTCTTGATGTCTCATCACTCTCTTTTCTTTCTTATTGTTCTTGTATATAATGCCATACACAGGTTCAAAGACGATAGAGAACACCTTGAACTTCTCAATGCCTAGGAAAGTGATTGTTGGTACAGTAAGATTGACCTTATGTTGATAGCTTTCCATACCTAGCTGGAAATCATGCACTCTTTCTCAGATCACTATACTCCTGATGAAGACTAACAATGACCACAACAAACCAGTCTCAGCATAGTCATCTACCTTGTTGTTAACAATTAGCAGATACATATCCTCAATATCATTCTTGTTGAGGTTCTTGTAATCTGACTTTGTGATTAACACTATGCTACCATTTGCTCTTCTTGCAACAATCTCAGTGATGTGTTATTAAAGCTTTAAATTTATAATACTAGTTTTATCTGATTTCTAACTAACATACGGGTAAAGTATAAACCCTCGTTTATAGTATAGGTTTAGGAAGACCAGGTCGTTCCACGGGATTGGTAATTCTTAAAAAGGGTCGATTATATCACGAAAGGGTAAATCTTATAGATTGTCACTATCTAAAGATTTCAAGGTACTTCAAGATATAAGATGATGTTGTTTGGGAGAACGAGAACAAAAATAGATAAACTTGGATAGATAACGGGTTCAAGAATGAAGGTATAATCGATTAAAGAAACGAGTAGTTTGCTAAAATGATTGTCTATTTATTATAATCAAAAATCCTTCCGGCCTTTACTTTTGATTACAAAAATGCTTTAAGTTCAATTCAAGCTTGGAAATAATAAATATAATCTTTCTTAACCAAGTTCGTTAGACATATGGTTAAGCCTTAAACCTTCTTATACTCGGGTTAATAATCATTTTGTTAGCCAATCCTCACAAAGCTAAGATCCAGTTGCATAGACAAACAACTTGGAAATCAGGCATTTAGTCGGAGTCTTTAGACCTATATCCAGGCTAGAATTATGATCAAATGACTATTAAAGAAACCGGGTATAAAAACATCAAGTTCATATTAACAATTTCCAAAATTCCTTAGTTCATCCAAGTTTAATCCATAATTCCCTCATGATTCCTAAACAAACATGTTAAACTACTCCATATTCATAAATTCAAAATACATAACAAGCATGAACAATTCAGAATTCATAATAATAAAGTAGGGAAACGTGTTTATACCAAACTCAATAGCAAAATATATTGATTCTTCAAGTGTTTCCTTCGAACAATAATTCCAACAACCCAAAAATTCAACTACAAACACTATAACTTCTTCTCAACACAACCTTCTGAGATCAAATGGTACTTTCCTCTACTAAAACCTAGAATATGATGAAGATTAAGGTTTACTCTTCAACAATTCCCTAGAACAACTTACTAACTAATGAGAAATGATTATAGATGATTAGAGTGAAGAATGGGATGCCTCTAACCCTGAATTTCGTGCTCTATTTATACTTAAGGATGGTGCCTCAGTTGCTAGATTTTGGGGAGTGAAAGGTTGCATAATCATTGCAATCATTTATGACTTTAGAGTTACTGTAGGAGAAGTGCACCGCACTAGGAAAATTGTGCGCCGCACTTGTTGTGTAATTAAATAGAATTTACTTCGTCTTGAAGTACGCCGCACAAAGATAATTGTGCGCCGCACTTTGGCTTCGATCATTAACTCCTCTTTAAATTCTCTTCTAGATTCTTCATATAACGACCGTTAGTGTATTTAACGAGATTCTTTTGCACATTTAGTCCTTTTTTCATTCTTGGTCCTGATATGATTATTACACAACAAACAAGCAAACTTTGCAATATTTCATGTGTTAACATATATATTTAATGTACTTTTGAGGGATATTTTATAAATATTTTGAGCGTTATCAAATCCCCCCATACTTAGCTTATTGCTTGCCCTCAAGCAATCAAAGAGAAAGTATTACGTTTTAACAAAACAAATTAATGATCACAAGCATAGATAACGCGACAAAGCAACTCACGGATTTTTAAAGATAAGTTTCTTTTTCACACTCGCTCAATTTAGTAAAATGGATAGTAAACGGAAGTCACTCATATACGCAGTCATGAAATGTTTCAAATTAGCATAGGCTTGTACAAAAAATTAAACTTCACCGACATGGCGTAAGCACCAAACATAAACATCAAAAGAGGTAATTTATTTAGTGATATTATTTATTGAAAAATGTTTGTAATAAAATCATAATTCGCCTTATCTGTAATACATTCGACTTATTCTCCACATTATTATTTTTTTAGCTTTATTTTTGCCTCATTTCACATTATCTTGGGGGAAACTTGATTTCTCCCCATACTTAGAATAAGCACACTACTTCAAACGAACTTAGAATTTTGCAACCTTCGCACTTCAATTAAATAGCAATACCAACATTTACTTTCTTCAATTCGTATGGATAAAATTTCAGATAATTTTATTAGAAATCTTTTTGAACAAAATTATTGTTTATTTATATTTATATTCTTATCACCTCTTAATCAGTAAAATGTTTATAACACGCGAACGTGTTCTTACTGCAGTCTCATAAAGATTTCAAGCACAAGTTCTAGAATTAACAAATCACCGGCACACTCAAACAATTTTAAATCGATATCAATGATCCAGAAAAGGTGACAAAACTACATATACACAGCCGTAACGACGGATGAGATATCTGTAATTGCTCATTCCTTAACTCGAAAAAGCTAAAGATAAAAATCATCTTCGGTATCAAAGATAGATACCTGAATTCTTAAGATATAATCCTCACAATTTTTTTGGAGTGGTATAAATATGCTAGTAATGTTATCAATCCAGAGTCAGATTGCTTAAATGTGATCAATAAAATGTTATTTTAAAAAAATTCTTGTAACTTCTCTTAAAAATTCTAACTTTTCCAGTTTATCTCCCCCCGATACTTAATATGAGCATTGTCCTCAATGTGAAAATATTATAAAGAAATATAAAATGGGAAAGTGAGATAATACTTTGCAATTATGTTTGATATTCTGAATCTTTGGTTCACGTCATTTCTGCTTCGCGTCTTTCTTTTCTTTTTCTTCTTCCTGTTACAAATATAAACATTTGCGCAAACAAATAATAATAATTGTAACATCCGAGAATTTTCGAATTTAGAATGACGATTTCAATCTTTGACTTTTAGGGTCTGGCTTGACTTATAAGAACGATCATCTAAATCACGTTTTCACGACTCGGACTCTAAAGCAATTTGATGTGAAATGATATTCCAGACAACTTTTTAGTTTTGCCCGAGACCTGGAAACGAGCCGAAAAGGGCTAAAACAGCACCGCAAACATTATTCGAACAGTATACAACGCGGACACACAAAAAGCAATTAAATTTGTTTTTAATTATCAGTATTTATTTAATAAAAATATTAAATAAATTAGTCATCATTTTTAATTAAAAGCGTTGTTGATAACGCGAATACTCGAGCTTAAATCCATTTTTATTTCGGACGAGGCAAAACCGGTTCGCAAAATGAATAACAGATATTTTATTTAATGTTATAAAATATTTCTGAAATATTATCAAATAAATACTCATTTTTATCGGAAAAATGATTTGAAAAACAATGGCGCAAGTTTCGAGATTTGAATCGTTCGTTAAGTCGCTCAAACGAGTCCCGAACCGTTTTTATAAAAACTATACCAAAAATGTTACACTTTAGGTCCCTCAACTATAAGGGACTTGCCACATTTAAATATATATATATATAATAATAAAAGTCTTAAACATTTTATTCATTTCATCTCTATACAAACACACACCTTGTATATACACCCTCCCTCGTCTCATCCCCTTCCATTTTTTTCCGGCAAACTCATGCCACCGCCGGCCACCACCAGCCGCCGCCGGAAAACTTTTCCGGCGGGTTTTTCCGGCGAAGACCAAAGATGCTCCCCATGAGTGGATCTACTCGATCCCCTATAACACTCTCCACCACTCGTCCTAAATTCACCATAACGCACTCTCCCATACAGCCGGTTAGCCACCACCACCACCATCACCATCATCATCACCACGAAAGGGTGTGTTCGGTTGGTGGTAAACCACCCAAAAGGGGTGTGTTTGTTCACTATATAAGCCCCGACAAGGGTGCGTTCGATTTAAAGACAACACCATAATGGTAGGGTCAATCGTTTTGTTATGATTAACAACATTGGGTGCTTTATGTTTCGGGTATAAAAGCACCCACCACGAGGGGATGTTGTTTTTTTTCGTGACAGCCCACCCCAAGGGTGCGTTTGTTGGGACACTGGCCACCCGCACGGGGTGTGCCGTTTGGTTTGTAAATTAAGGCCGAAGAGGGTGCGAAGTGGGTCGGGTCGGGCTGTGGTGATAAGCCGGGGTCGGGAATGGGGTTTAGGCAGCAGGGTGTTTGATTGTGGGTTGGGTCGGGTTGGTTTGTGGTAACAGCCGGGTATAAAACCGGTGAGGGTGCATCGGGTAGTTATTATACCTAAGAGTACGTTTGGTTTGGGTTATAACACATGAAGGGGGCGTTTTGGTTTTTCTTGTGGTTATCACCGAATATAGGGTGCGTTTGGTTGTAACAGCCAACGCCAAGGGGTGCGTTTGGCTGTTATAAATACTAAAATGGGTGTTTGGTTTAGCGGGATACACATAAGGGCGTGTTTGGTTATGTTTTCAGCGGTTGGGGTGCGTTTGGCTAAGGGTTTAGAACCGCAGCGGGTCCGTTTGGTTCGTGACAGCCCGCATAGGGTGTGTTTGGTTTAGACAGAAACGCACAAGGGTGCGTTTGGCTGTCAAAAATAGCCCATGGGTGCGTTTGGCTTAACAGCCACGCACAAGGGTGCGTTTGGCCGTCCATCCACCGGGTTGGGTGCGTGAGTTTGGCTGCGAAACAGCCGGGGGCAGCCGGGGCGTCAGGTTGTTTGGGTTGGTTTGGGTTTGCAACAGAAACGGGTGCATTTGATTGTGTTGACACCGAAAAAGGGGTCGTGGCCCTGTGGTGGGGGGAGAAGTTTTTTTGGAGGGGGTGGGAGGGGGGAGAGGTGGTTGGGGGAAGGATGGAGGGGGAGAGGGTGGAGGGGGGATCGTTGCAGATTCGGTTGCGATTTATATTTAGACTATTTGATCCTGGTCATTGATCAAGGTGAGTTCATAACGCTCGCTTTTCAATCTTTTTGAATGTTTATAAATCCCGCGAGGAAGGAATACATGCTTGTCTACAAATTCTTATACTGTGGTTATCTTAATAACAACAAGATTGTATTTAAAGGATATTGTGAGTTTATAGCTCCCCATGTTTTACTCGTTTTACACATATTTGGGGTGAGAACATGCTTGTTTAAAATGCATATACAATTGTTTACAAATTGGTTTACATACTTATTATGGCATAGCTCGCTAATGGGATACATTATTGACTTCATTTTTGTGGGTCAGTAAAGAGGGGAATAATAATAATAAATACAACTTTACATTAACTTATGGCTGATTGAACTGATAATACGAAAACGAGTACTGCCCGGTTGTTCTTGGAGGGGACACCGGTAACGGGAGTACATATTTTTACATTACTGCCCGGGTGTTCTTGGAGGGGACACCGGTAACGGGAGTACATATTTTTACATTACTGCCCGGGTGTTCTTGGAGGGGACACCGGTAACGGGAGTATATATACGCATTATTAGCATTTCATTCATACGGAGCCAAGCATCAGTTAAGGTTTCATTTCATGTTGGGAAAAGGCTCTGGTTTCTCTGAGGAGTCGATTGAATAGAGCTGGGGGAAAGAATCGGTTAATAAAAGTGGTTCGAAGTTCATCCCACATTTCAATGGTTCCTTCGTTGAGTTCATCAAGCCAAGTTTTTGCTTCACCTGTGAGTGATAAGGGAAACATCATTAGGCGGACGGCTTTATTTTTGGCGTCTCTGTATTTAAACATGTCAAGTATTCCAAGGAATTCGTGAATGTTTTTGTGGTGATCAGTTTTAATTCTACCATTAAATTAGTTTCCTTTGACAAGAGTTAAGTGGTTACCTTTAATGGCGAATTCGTTTGCGGTTTCAGGAATGGTGATTGCGGAACCAGGAGTCGGAGCGACAACACGGTCAGCAGCCCACATGGGTTCATCATCCATTGGGTTGTAATTTTCAAGAATATAAAGAAAGTGACAAAAATAGTTGATGTCAAGAGTGGGTAAGTAGACAATTCTAGGTTGTGCTGGTCGTTCGTCCCTTTGTTCGAATGGGAATCTCTTGTTTCGTCGATGAAGTTTACGATTCAGGGTTCGTTTAGGTTCAAATGATGGTTCAACAAGTTCGGAGTTGGAAGCATGTGTATGCATCCAAGGTGAACTGTTGGATGTTTTAGAGAACGTTTTTTAGGAAAAAACATTTGATGCAGAAATTGCAGTGCACTTTCTACAACGAGAGTTATAGCAAGCAGATTGATTTTTAGGAGGAACAAGTGATTAATTTTGTTTTAAAAGATAACAAGAGATGATTATAGAACAATTCAAAATCTCCGGCAGCAGCGCCAAAAACTTTGATGTGTTCAAAAGCTTTAAATTTATAAGACTAGAATTACTGATTATTAAATGGAAACACACGGGTAAAGTATAACACACGTATGTAGTATAATATTTCAGGTAAGACCAAGTCGTCCACATGGATTTGATTATGTTCGAATAATCGTGAGTTTTTAAGACAAATCTTAATGACTTTTTCAAATGAGATATGAATGATAATGAATTCAATAATAAAGGAGTATGACTACTTAGATAGTTTCATATAATGCCTAAGCAATGGTAATGATTATGATCACTGATTTTAGGACAACTTATAAAAAGGTTTTTTCGTCAAAAAACATTTTCACAAATTAACTTGTTTAAACTTAAGACTTATATTAGTTAATTTAATCAGATGTGTCACGCAAATAATCAAGTTACTATTATATCAAATCTATTTTGTTTATCAAATAACGTGAGCGAATTTCTCCAACCAAACGATAAAGACCATAGACAAATCTTTAAAACTATATAGCACACAACGACCCTTTCGACCTATACCATTATGTGTATACAATCAAAGTTGATGAACAAAGTTGACAAGATAAGACATGATAGGATTTCAACACAAGCTTAAGATTAACAAGATCGTAATAATACCAAATACTTATTTATTATATTAACATCACTGAGTAGTCATGAGAGATTTAGCCTCTCATGGCTACGAAGTTCATAATTACAAAGTGAAATAGATAGATAAGAAACATACAAGATCCGAATAGGCTATAGAGCAAAAACGCAACCCGTTTACAAGTATTGACTCTTACTAAACCCGTTATTTTACTAAATACTATAAACATTCTTCCTCTTCGCTGGAATTTCATGCTAAAAACCCAGAGATTGATGAAGAATTTGAGAGAGATTTGTATATTGAAGTGTGTGTGATATGGCTAGAAGTCCTCTCTATTTCTAGGCTGTGAGAGGCCAGAAGTGTGGTGCACTTTATTATAAGTGTGGCATACTTTGCCTATGTCAGTTAGATTATCATTAATGCCGAAGATAAGTGCGACACACATTCTGGGAAAACCGGCGCACTTTGTGTCTTAAATGGCTTCATTAATTTCGATGATAAGTACGACACACAATGTTATAAGTGCGGCATACTTTCTTCAATTTATTGATTTATTATTTCTTTTCTTCTAACTTTACTTCTGGTGAGGGTGAATACTTGTAATATGAATACTTAGAGCTCGTACTGTCTTCAAATGAACCTGCACATATTTCATGTGATTAAGTATCAAAAGTTCACGAGAAATGATGAAATATATACAAATAACACCGCTGAAAATATGTATAATTAAAGCGTTATCACTGCCTTATATAATGGACATGTCTTGATTGATAAACATAATCCTGTATTAGTGTGTGATACTGAGGAAACATTGATACTTGCTGAAGAGAGTCGGATGAAAATGATTGAAAAACAAACTATGATTAATACTAAACCAATTGATTATTCCAAGTTAAATAAACTCTATGATGATTTTGTTCCACAAAAACAATTATCAGCAGAACCACTATATTAGTCTTCCACACCAAGTCCTCCTAAAATCGTTTCAAAACCCACTAAAGTTTTTCCTAAAAAAAACTCCCATCACCCTGTCAAGTTCTCAAAAATCTAAACAATGCACGAGATCTTCTCAATAAGTTTGATGAATGCATTAAAAGGAGAACTACATTATCTCCTCATCAGATAGGTAGCTGGGAGCAATAAGATATAAAAGGGGATTTTAAAAAAGATGTCATACCATTTTTTGAAAACCTAAAAGAAACTTTCAAATTTTTTGAAAAGGGATTTATTGTTGAGGTAAAAGAAATGAAAGATATTTTTAAACAAATGAAAGACGAGGTTGAGCAATGTTATGTGGCATAGAAATGGTTCAAAATTGAAAAGAAATAACTTTTAATCAACAACGACCAACTCTTAGAGGAAAATATCTCTTGCGATATTATGTGCACATATTTGCGTTCGTTGAATGAAGTTGTCGTTGAATTGAAGTGTTATTGTGGAAAAGTGTCAAAACTTGTTATTGTGTTTTAGATCTCAAGAATCAAACAACGTTCATTGTGTGAACTAGAAAATGTTTGAAACCTTGAGGAATTTAGTTCTTACTCTTGATATTGTTTTCAGAAAAGTTCATTAAAGAAAGTACATGATCTAATGTATGTCTCGAACAAACCAATACTAATAATTTAGTTCTAAGCAATTCAATTAAAGCCAATCTTTTGAGATTAATGAATACTTAAAAGTGCAATTGCAAGACAGTAATAAACGTATATTCAGATTGTAGTTGAAACATCTTTTTTTTTTCTTTTTGATCAACAAGTAGCCAGAAATGTCACTCTGTGTGATTTGTCACACACCCGCCCAAGGCTGGTATGGCGATGCTGGTAAATATGGATATCATCGCACAACACATTGGTCCATTGTTATTAGAGGAAGTCTACATGCAATATAAGCAAAGTATGACACAAAAGTGTCATAACAATACCCTATGAAACTAATTTCCAAGAAGATCCGAACGCGTTCTTTATTGATGTGACGGGATGTTCTCGCCTAATAGAAAGAGACAGTGCCAACAAGTATCCATAATTCATACAATTGCAATGTATTCAAGACATAAAAGCAATAAACTCATTGACATCCTATGGTCTATTTTCTAGCCACTTCTCTCTTTTTGCTTTATCCCCTGATGCTCACCTGAAAATGATGCTTAAACAGTTAACGCATAATGTTCGGTGGAGTCATAGGTTTAAAGACACGCTAATAACTCGCTTTGAAAAATCACTGTGATAAATATTAAACATATCATATCAGACAACATACAAATTGAACTATTGTACGTGAAGCTAACATGCAATCGCACATCATCAAATGAGTTCGCTCACGCTCGAAACATCACAAAAACATATCTCTCTATCCACAACATTGAGACGATCATGCTCACTTTTGTAATACAATCTACAACATGAGTCGATCACGCGCTTTACTATTATACATATCAACACAATGGAGACGATCACGCTCACTATTGTAACTATCATTAACTATGAGACTGATCACGCTCACTGTATTGAAAAATCCACATACAATGAGACGATCCGCTCACTATTAAACATCCAAGTGTGTGTGTGTGTGTGTTGTGATCACGCTGACTCACTTGTTTAACAATCCATTCAATTCCTTGAGATAGTCACACTCAAGCATAAACAATCCGTATCATATTTCGATCAGTAGGGCATTTACATACTAATAGGCTTTTTATTTTTTTTTATGCTTCTTTCCTTGATTTTGAAAATTTGGAGCATGATTATTTTGAACTTGAAAACCTTGATTACCATGAAAATTATTTCCCCGATTAAAATCTTGACCTTGATTTTGATTATATCTATTTTGACCATTGTTTTGCACCGGAGCAAAACCGGGTGGTGCCATTTGGTTACTAACACGGTTTGGAGGGTTTACTTGATTGTAAGTACCCGTTGCAGCACAAACACTAGATTGCTTGTTATCGGTATTAGGACAATTGTACCAAGCATGAGGCCTACTACAAGTAACACAAATTTCCTCAACCGCTTTAACCGGAGCAAGAGTGATAACTTTTTTAGAAACAATCTCAACTAAGGTCGAAAGTTGGTCTGCAAGCTTATCAATTCTTTCATCCGTTTTACTAACACTTTCCCTAGAAGTCGTATTCATCCTAGAAACATTCGATTTGTTACGTGAATAACGAACTTTTGATTTGTTTTCAATTATATTCAAAGCCTCTCTAGTCGTCTTACTTAACAAATTTCCACCCGCCGCGACATTTAAGGAGTCTTGATCATTCTCGTTTAAACCGTTATAGAAGGTATCAACTTGAGTTAACTCCGTAAATCCATGGTGAGGACAAGCTCTAAGCATTTCCTTAAATCATTCCCATGCTTCACTAAAAGTCTCCTCGAATTTTTGTGTAAACCGAGAAATTTCGTTCTTTAAGTGAGTGGTTTTCGAGGGAGGGAAAAATTGATTCACAAATTTGGTTACGAGATCCTCCCAAGTCAAGATAGAATTAGGTGGTTCTTTCTCGTACCAAACTTTAGCGGCCCCCTCGAGTGAGTATGGAAACATCATTAGCTTAATAACATCGTTCGGTACATCTCTAAATCGTAAAGTCGAGGTAATCCTTTTGAAACTATTAATATGAGCGTGGGGATTTTCCCTCTCAAAACCGTGAAATGGGCTAGCTTGAACTAGTTGTAACAAATTCGTTTTAATCTCTAAATGATCCGCATTAATTTTCGGTAAAACAATAGCTTCTCCATACCCTTCCGTGGGTGCACGGAGTAGCTCTTCCATTGTTCGTTCCGCCATTGGTGCAACTTCAACGATAGTACGAAGCTCGGGTTCGACTACGTTTGGAGCACGTCCTCTATTTCGACGTCTCAGAATGGTTACGTTCGAATTATTTGGAAAATTGGAATTTCTAGTGCGCATGCACTAAACAAAAAAATGAAAAGTGAAAAATATATATACAAAAATATTTTTGTTTTACCGAATAATCAACAAACTTAGGGTAACTCCCTTAAGTAAAATTTGCAAACGGGAGACGTAGTGGGAGCGAATCGCCTTAAAAACGTTTGTCCCTTCGGGTCATAGTTCCATGGAACAACCCTCCTAATAGCTTATTTCACAAAAGAGGTGCGCCTTTTTCATAAGTGACACAAGACGGTAAATTTTAAATATTAAGTTCGGGAACTTATTAATGGAATATTCACAAATTATCTAGCAAGAGAATTAAATTGATGTGTATTTTAGTAATTAAGAGAAAACAAAAACTCGAAAAATCCGGAAGAGCAAATATTTTTGTATTTACTTTTTTTTTAATTTATTAAACTTCTACTTATAGTAAAAAAGAAAAAAAAAAATATTTTTTTACTTTTTATATTTTTAATTTTTTTGTATTTTTGTTTTTTTTTCAAAAGATGTAACTTTCGAAGACGAAAGGTTTTTCAAATCACGATCGACAAATTCAAACGAAGGAATCTTAATCACAAGTCCCCGGAAACGGCGCCAAAAACTTGATGTATAGTTTATAATACGTATAATAATATAGAAGCTATGAAATTCCTAAACTACCCTTGAGGACAAATGTAGTAAGAAAAATTATACGAAAATATTATTCATGTTTACCGGTAAGTGATTACCGGGTCGTTTTCCCAAAGATTTATGAAATTGTAACCCCGTTTGTTATTTGGACAATGACTTGAATTGGTTCGAAGATGATTGTTTTCTAAAATCCTAATAGTGAGCTAATAAAGGCACAATTAAAACTAACTACGAAAAAACGTTAACGGGAATTTAATAAAACGCGACAAATAAGCAAGTACACTAAAATTAAACCCTAAATGATTTTCTAAACTTTTCCTAATCCTAATTAACTAGATAATAAGCAAAAGCTAAGGAAATACTAAAACGAGGGTGTTTAAAGCTTAAAAACAAGGAAAACGAGAACGGGAACGAAATCTCGTTTTTAAAAAAAATGAACTTTCAAAATATTAACCCTACGAAAGTAAATTTCAAACCTAAGCCTAGAATATGATAAAAGAAAATTTTATAAAAAAGAATTTTATTTTTTTGATTATTTTTTTATTTTTTATGATTTTTTAAAGTTTTTAACAAAATTAATTCACGAAAATTATAAAACTTTAAGCTAAAAATCCTAGAAAGTTTCTAAAAGTAGCTTATTATAAACAGGATGTAGGAAAAATATCAAATCCTAAAGAGCTAAACTAAATAAGCCGAGAAAAATCGAATAAGCATTCGAAGTGCTTATTATAACTAAGAATAAAAAAGTGGTAAAAGAATAAACAATGCACCTTGAGACGTAAAAGTCCCAAGGGCGTAGTGTTAGTGGTGTGTTGAGTTGTGTGCTATAAAGGTTGAGGAGGGTTGAGGTTGTGGCTTCGAGTTCTGCTCACCCACAATTTCCCCTCTTCCCTTTTTTTTATTTTTTTTGCAAAAACTTTGAAAAGCAAAGTTATAAAACTTAGAAAAATTAACAACTTTAATGAAAATAATTTTAAAAAAAAATCAAAATTTAAGTTGAAAACAGCTTATTAAACAGACATAATGCTTAACTAAGCTTTTTACTAAAACTTGATAAGCTAAAAACGGGTATAAGCTAAAGCTAGAACTAAATAAGCTATCACTATCTTAAATCTAACCTAATAAGCTAAACTAGACTAGAAATAAGCAAAATGGATAAGCCATAAGCTGAAAATCCTAAAAAGCACTCATACTTAAACTGTCTGCCAAACAGGCTATTTAGCACTTTTTTGAGCTTATTTTTATACTAAGAAAATGAAACCTTATGACTATCTAGCTTATACTATCTTAAAGATTAATTAAAAAGCTACTTAAAACTGCAAACAAAATGCATTTTGAAATTAAAATAAGCACTTAAATAGCTAACTGAAAATGCTACTTGATTAGATTAACTATGTTTTTGAATTTTTAAGAAAAGACAAAATAAGCTAAAAATTGAACTGAATAAGCTATGCTCTAATGAAAATTAACCTAATAAGCTAGATTGAACAGGAATAAATCTAAATCTATAAGCTATAAGCTAAAAATTCTCAAATAAGCACTTTATCCCTTAAGGCAACTTTGAGCTTATTTTAAGATAAGCTACTGGATCCTTATGACATAATGACCTATACTACCTTAAAGTTTGACTAATAAGCTACCTAAATCTACTCTTGAAAAGTATTTTGAAACTCAAATGCTTAATGAAAAAGCTGCTTGAAAACTGCTTATATACTTAGTGTATGCTGAGTTTACTACTTGGTTTTTGAAAAGACAAATTGCTAAATTTAAAGCTAAAAAGCTAAAACACTACTTAAGCAGAAAAACTCTATTCAAAACCTTAAATCCTTTTTCTATAAACCTTAAAATGAAGATCTAAGTCATATAAAAGGAACAAATGGATCTTGGCAGTACTAACTAAAGTTAGTACTGCCTTGACCCAAACACCCCTTTATATCACTAAAATCTATTTTCAGCTTATAGTTTGGAAATTTTAAAGCTCAAAAAAGCAAAACCAGATAATAACAAGCTATTAATAGACCTATTAAGCATATTTGAAAAAAAACTAAATAAGCTAGAACAATAAGCTAACCATTATTCTATTATTTTTTAGATTTTTAAGACAGATTTATAACAGATATATAAAAGTAAGATTCTATGCTACAAATCAAACACATTAAGCATCTAATAACTATATTAAGCATCAATAAGCTAATCTAAATAGGAATAAGCAAGCAATAAGCAATGATAAGCTGAAATTCAAAATTAAGCTATAAAAAGGAATTGAAAACTTACAAAAGCCTTTGCTCTAAACAAGGCTTATCAAAATGCTCTTATGAGCTATCAACAAGCTCCAGCTTATCCTAGGATAACCTGGTGGGGTCCTAGAAGCCCATCCAGGTCTGGATTCCCTTCCATAATAAGTTGAGGTAAATTTGATTGGAGGATTTGAGTTTATTAAGCTTAGTTAAGTTTTGGTGAGCTTAACTGAGTGTAGCTAGCTTAAGTAGAGATTTAGACAAATTATTAAGAGCTATTTGATCAATTAAGAGTTTATTAAACCATATTACTTATTAAGTAAAATAGAATTCAACACGAGATTAAATATAAACTTCAAATTTTATTAATGAAAACAGATTACAAAGCTTTTAAATAAAGATTACAAGGATTGAAAACAATAGCAGAAGTTACCTTATCTAAAAATTACATTTAAAAATTACACTAAGCTACACTAATACTACTCCTCGATGATGATGTGAGTGAGGGAGGTCTTGTATTTATAGTCTTGAAAGAAGCTTCCAGGCCTTCTTCGCACGCTCCTCTTAGCTTTGATCATCACCCTTTATTTATTGCCAATCATTGGATATCCTCTTGTTGCCGTTAGAACAAAAGTGATTCACACGGATTGCCAAGGTGGCAATCCTTGTGTTAAAGGCTTTGTGCTTCTTTTGGCATGATTTTAGTGCAAATTTCTCATCAAGGTGTGTTTTTAGTTTTTGGATACATACTGGCATTTCCCTTGCAAACTTGACCAAATAAGGAGCCATTGATGATGTTTTATGATGTTGACTGAGGGCCTTTGGTGTTTTAGAATCATTTGGGCCACGTTGGATTGAGTGGGAGTGAGATTTTACTCTTTGATTTAACGCGAGGTTAAATTTGGGGAAGAAGGTAAACAATAACTCGCGCCTTTTCCTTTTTATATGTTTGTTTGACCCGAGATTACAATTCGTTGACCTGGGCTTTGACTTTGGGCTTTTAATATATAAAAGGGATATGGGCCGTGTGTTTTGGTTTAGTATAAAAGGGTTAAATTTGGGCTTTGTTACAAAGCTAATGACCGTTAGTCTTTTATAATAAAAGGACTAATGGTGTTAGGGTTTTAAGGACTTAGGTTGAAATTAATTTAACATTAAGGCTCATTTGGGTATTTTGAAGATTTTTGGCATTTTTTGGTTGACCAAGAGTTGACTTTTGCTGACTTTGATGACCTTTTGATGGAAAACTCCCAGCTCTTGTGCACTTTATCCGTCTCATGTCCGTGTTTATCCGGTTTTGACCGTTTTCTTGTGATTTTTGCAATATTCGTACCTACACATCACAAATGACAAAACAAGCAACATACAAGCATAATTTGCACAATTTGTTCATTTTAGGGCCATTTTTGGTATAAAAAGGATATGTGATTTGTCACATATCAGGGGTGTTTGTGTTATAACTTTATAAGTTTGGCACAAATACCCCCTAAGGTCTTATGTGCTTTCTAGTTTCCTTAATCAGTTTCCTAAGGCATACTATAGTTTCACAAATGGCATAGTTAGTCCCTAGAGTTTACACTATGATGCTCAGCTACTTATGATTGCTATTTTCTCCCTAAAAGACATAAACACATAACATTTAAGGCACAAATAAGCTAAAATTAATTAACTCCCCTTTAATTGTTAATCCGTCATTGTTTAAAACCTTTTCCTTTATCACAAACTGATTTTATGAAGAAGATATTTGACATTTTCTCTCCCTCAAACAATGACCCGTTTTCTATTCAAAGAACTGTAATCGTTGTTTGAGTGGTCAAATGTCTTTGAAAATAATTTTTAGATGACTTTTTGATATAAATATTTGAAAAAACAACACCATAGAAAATAAGATTTATCTTATTTTAACACATAAGCGCACTGACACGTACACTTATAGAATAAAGGAAGCACGGGTTGTGATGCAAAAATAAATCACAAGCTTTGCAAGGTCATAAAGTAACTCATGCCCAAATTAAATTCTCGTTGTTAGGCCTAGTTTTTCATTTTTGAACTACTACCATAAGAGGTGATTGGGTTTGCTCTCGGAAATAATAGCAAGCCATTTTTGCATTTTTTAAAAAACTATTGAACTTCTCTCCGAACTTCATTTACAGACTCGTATCATTATTAAAGACATTTCTAAGGCCGTAAATGTTTTTCGATTTTCAAAGTACATGCCATAGATCCATATATTTATATATTTCTGAATTTTTAATTTTTAATTTTGTTTGTTTTTAAATTTATAAAGGTAAAGAAAACTCTTTTTTTTGCTTTTGTGTTATATATATATAAAAAAAATAGTCATAATATACAGAGATATAAGAATAGTATCTCACTATCTTCGCTTCATCTGCCAGTTCTTTCAGAGTCTCATGAGTAAAACTTCTCATCCCCAGCTTGTCGATAAAGAATTCTATTCTTTGCTGAAAGTTACATTTATCTAAAAATTACATTTAAAAATTACACTAAGCTACACTAATACTACTCCACCGATGATGATGTGAGTGAGGGAGGTCTTGTATTTATAGTCTTGAAAGAAGCTTCCAGGCCTTCTTCGCACGCTCCTCTTAGCTTTGATCATCACCCTTATTTATTGCCAATCATTGGATGCCCTCTTGTAGCCATTAGATCAATATAGGGTCACACGGATTGCCAAGTTGGCAATCCTTGTGTCAGAGGCTTTGTGCTTTTTTTGGCTTGATTTTAGTGCAAAATTCCCATCAAGGCGTGTTTGTTTGGATACATACGTGGCATTCCCTTGTAAGAACTTGACCAATAAGGAGCTTTGGATTACGTTTTTAATGCTGAGCTGGGGCTTGGTGTTTAGAATCATTTAGGCCATGTTGGATTGAGTGCGAGTAGGATTTTACTCTTTGATTTGACGCGAGGTTAAATTTGGGGAAGAAGGTAAATAGTAACTCGCGCCTTTTCCTTTTTATATGTTTGTTTGACCCGAGTTTGAATTCGTTGACTTGGGCTTTGACTTTGGGCTTTTAATATATAAAAGGGATATGGGCCGTGTGTTTTGGTTTAGTATAAAAGGGTTAAATTTGGGCTTTGTTACAAAGATAACGACCGTTAGTCTTTTATAATAAAAGGACTGACTGTGTTAAGGTTTTAAGGACTTAGGGTGAAATTGATTTAACATTAAGGCTCATTTGGGTATTTTGAAGATTTTTGGCATTTTGTGGGTTGACCAAGAGTTGACTTTTGTTGACTTTGATGACCTTTTGATGGAAAACTCTCGTCTCTTGTGCACTTTATCCGTCTCGTGTTCGTGTTTGTCCGGTTTTGACCGTTTTCTTGTGATTTTTGTAATATCCGTACCTACACATCACAAATGACAAAACAAGCAATATACAAGCATAATTTGCACAATTTGTTCATTTTAGGGCAATTTTGGTATAAAAAGGATATGTGATTTCTCACATATCACTTATCTTTGCTCACATTTGCTTATTAGGTTAGGTTTTAGCCCCTCTTAGCTTATTTAGGTTAGTTTTGTGCTTATTAGGTCTAAAAAATAGCTTAACAGTTTTCCTTTAGTCCTTAGTGTATAAAACCAATTCTACCAGCTCATTTTTGCCAAATTCCAGCTTATTTTTAAGATTTATAAAAAGTTACTTTTTTAAAGTTTGTTATTTTAGCATTTTTTATAAGTTTAAAAAAAAATTCCAAAAAGGAAGGCTACATGACTCGAACATGTGACCCTCCCTTTTGCACACACACGTCCCACCATACACACACACTAACCATCATCACCAGTAGGGCTATCTGTTAGCCCTACTCACTACTTTTGTTTTATACCCTTTTAGCCTATTTAAGCTAACAGCCCTTCTTGGCTTATTCCTAGCTTATTGGGATAAGCTGATTTCTCCATTTTATTTTTCCTAGTGTTAGTGAATATATTACGATATTTAATCTAAACGATCTCTTTATGTTTTGGTGATGACAAGCATGTGACTTGTAATACGTAACGTAAAGTGCGCAAGTTACTCGTAATCACAAATCATCAATGCATACATGCATCAACATCTCTCGATGTCTCAATTATGCATCAAGACGAACATTGGTTTACACCTGACGTAAATCACGCAAGGTATGGATAAACAAATCATTAAACTTAATTAGTGATCAAGAAAAGAATTTTTCTTCTTAATCCATCATATTTTTATAAAACTAGACTTTTATAAAAATACACAAAATAGTTTTAATTAAATAAAAATAAGTTTTATTTAAAAACATAAAATTTGAAATTCAAATTTCTCCCCCAAAACTGCTGCCAGCTAAGTCAGATAAACCTTCCTCACAAAAAGATAAAAATTAGAGCGTCAGTCTAGGGGCGGCCCCTTTAGAGCCTAGGCAGCCCCCTTATATATAAGGGACCGCCGGGACCGCCCCCAGCTGATCGTTGGGGAATCCTGGCTATAAATACTGGTTCACCCCTTGCTGAAAATTAACCCTCTTTGCACAGATTTTTCAAATTCATTTCTCTCTCTAAAATCCCCTTTCTCTCTCTAAATATCTTGATCACTAACATAGTTTAATCTTGTTTAAATGTGATCCAATCTTCTATCCTTTCCTTCTTCCCTCATGTGCAAGAGAAGAACTTCGGTCATCTTCAAGATCTGAAGTTATGTAGTCTAGTTAGTCCATTTGTAACATTTGTTACATATAGATTGAGTCTATGTCTTCCAATCTTTAGTAGTGTTTAGATCCAAATGATGTATTGTATGATATCATCTTTCACGGCCCGGATGATGATTCTTGGATTTGGCTAGTTTCTAGAGAGAGAAACACATGGAGAGATAATTTCTAGAGAGAGAAAGCTCTATGTGTAAAATGTAAATGAATAATGACTAGCTTGCCTCTTCTAAAGTTGGAAGAGGCTTTTATAGTTCTTACAATATACTGGGTATTAGTACCCGGCTTAATACCGAAAGTCATACGATTAACTATTAAACTACGAGCTATAATAAACAGTAAAATACACGGGGTGACCGAGTCTTTTTCTAATATCTAACAATCTCCCCCTAAGGGAGGTCACCCCTGAAAATACTAAACTTAATCACTTCAGTCTTTAGCTCGTAGACATTTGATATCTTGTACATTTGGGGTAGTGATCTTTTGATTCATCTTTGACTTGTCTTTGATTGTGATCTTGAGCTTTCTTGAGATCATCACCCAAACATAATCTTACATCATCTTGTAATGGATCGCCATCTTGTGCACTTGTGAAGAAATACACGATATCAGAGTTTGCGGAAGCTTTGACACCTTTATGAGGTCTTTCATAACTTCATAACAAGTGTAGGTCGTGTCTGAGCATTCGGTTATTCACTTGATATCTCTGGTACTGGGAATTTCCATCTCCATCTCCATCTTTAAATTATCCTGTAATGAAACAGTTAGCAATAAAGAGAAAATTGATTTGAAAAATCAGTCTAAGTGTTTCTTATGAAAATATTTTGTAACACTTCGAGAGTTTTGATTGTTTGTCAAATGATCAATAACCGTCAATTCTTATACTGGAACAAGTTTGATTCACTCAGAATCGCACCATCGTTTCTTTCCAGTTGACACAAGTTTGATTCTTGTAGAATCGCACAAGTCACCTACCAAGAGCTTGTTTGATGTTGGCTCTAGCAGGATTTCCATCTTCATTGTGAAAAACCTTCGTTTCACTCGGATGTTCTGGCAATATCACAAGGATAATGCGTAGGACTCTTAGGATAGACTTGTTTCCACAGTGTGTGAAAGACAAGAGAATTGGATATGTGTCCTAACGAGATTAATTGACGATCTCTTGGCTCTAGACTCAATAGTGCTTGGATCTCTTTGGTTCGAACTCGAAAGTACGTTTTTGGTTTTTAAGTGAATCAGAGGCTGGAGCTGACTGCCACCTTTTCAATATCAACTAACTCGGAGTGAGAAAGTTAATAGATTACGTGTTTAGTCCTCCGAAGAAAAGGAAACATAAATACAGAAATCTTATGAGAGAGTTCAAGTGCTGAGGGAGGGTTATGCATTGCATCACTAGACTTACTGGGTCCATGAATGTCGGTCTTCTCAAATGTCAGCAATCATCTTGATGAGTCTGGCACATATATTGGGACCCTGTCTCTGCTAAGTGTATCGGAGGGCTTCTTTCTTTACACCTATACCTTACTATTCGTTTTAATTCTTCAACCCCTTTAGTACTACCAACTTCGACATTACTAAAAACCCTATGGTTTAATTCCAGTAACTAGCCTCCATCTCAGTCGATATACTATTCCTTTTTCTCACTTTTTCTCCTTTATTTATGTCAACCTAAGGACTTCTCCTCTAAACTAATGGCTTGTCCTTGGGCAATCCCTCCGGGTTCTTCTGTGCTGGATCATAGGAACTTGTACCCTAAACCTTACCTACCTATAAATCTCCGATAATGTAAAGTGCAATGGTCATCTATTTGGTACAGTTCTCCTCTCCATAAAACCCAATAAAACAAATTCAAGTTAAGGTACTCTTAAAATAAAATATCATAAGCATTTTGTAACCACGATTGTTTATTTTACTTTTCAGAAATGCCCCCCCTGCAAAATGTTGCAATCGTATTTTCGAAATTGTTTAGCACGTTTGGAGCGAGTATACACACGAGTCCTTAATAATCCACAATAATTTATATACACAATATGTTAATCACATTTTCACCCCTTATCAAAATTATTAAACCCGTTACAATTTGGATATCAATTGATTTTTAAATATGTTAAAAATTTGGAGAAAAATATGCCAATTATTCACAAGTCATGTATGAAACATATTAATGCTCCCCCTTAATCGTTGAGGGACATAGATTATTCCTTCACATAATCATCAAAAGATATACTACTTTTTACTTATACTGTACAAGATAAATTATTCATAATAAGATAATATTGACCTTAGTGTCGTGGACGATGTCACTACTGTTCTGCTGATCAGTCTTATTCAAGATCTCTTAGTCGTCCACCGATAAAGCTTTCCAGACTTCAAAATATTCTCCTGATCTTTAGTCTTCTCTCAATCACCTCGATAAAGTCTCCATTCCTTCTTTTGTCGTCTTCAGTTCATTTCCTATTCTCCATGCCCTTATTAAATTTAAACAGCCTGAAATCTTTCACCATGAAATCTAGCTTGTCCCGAAATTCCTCATCAAGTTATCCAATCACTAAACTTGTGCACCTCATTTAATCTCATCATCTTCTATTATCATCCCTGTCTCTGGAAGATTACTCTCTTGGTTTGTTGACAATGGTTAAAATCTTCTTTGAAGAGAAAGTCAGATGCGTCCCAGTTAGGTTGTTCCAGATTGAACTTTGTTTGATAGCTCTCAACGCCTAGCTGCAAGTCTTCTATACGTTTCCTTATGACAATGTTTCTGGTCCATAAACTGACCGCGTTGTGCTACTTAACCTATCCTCTGCTTTGGTAGTGGTCGAGCTTGCCTTGAAAATGAAGGATGTTCAAGTCTTTTCAAAGTCATTGGGAATGAAGACTTTTGAATCCTTTTTCTGATATCTTGTACTCTTTGTAGTCAGCTTGGCGTAGAACTATCTCTCTCAAGTAGTTGTATCCGTATCTTTCATATGTCCTTGATTACTGATAAACACCGGAGAGTCGCATATGGGAAACTGACTACATTACATCTGAGGGCTTAACAGTGTTTTGTTTGATGTATGAATGTTTTTCTGCTAAACCAACAGGTGTGTGATACCATAATCAGCACAATATGTCATAACTTGCCCACCTTTAATCCCATAATGACGGAACTAATTCTTACAGACCCAAAGTCTTGATAACGGTAGCTTAAAGCGTAGATATTGATAGAAGCTACTGTTTCGTTCTTTGTCTCCTATCATAAGATACTCCAGATCCTATGTTGAAAAAGAATAGTGGTTGCATTGATACCTGACAAAAACCAGTGAGTCCTCCTAAGGGCATAACCCGGAATTTTGCTAATATCAGGAACAATCCGATACCCTTAGGTTAACCAAAAATCTTGATTTTGTGAGAAGCTTAATGACCTTCTCTTCCATCTGAAACAGAAGAGAAATGATGTTCTCATGAAACCTATCACCATCCATGAATGCTGGACCATCAAGAACGGCATTTGTTGAGCTCTTCTTGTACAATTCCTCTCTACAATACCATCTGATGAATGAGCCTATATCATCAATCTTGTTATGAACTTGTTTATCATCTTGGATCGTGATGTGTCTTTGGCAAATGCATTGCCCAGATTAATTTGTCTGCTTCAGTAGATCAATTTGGAGAAATGACCCATTCCGGTTCAGAGAACAGTCTCACTTCTTCAAGTATTGGTCCTGAACTCATGGTTTTGTATTCCAGACTCTTTTGGCATATGAGCGTTATCGGTGTCCTCCGGATCTGAGACATGCCCTTCATCAGAAATTGGAATGTCCTTAGTATATGTTCATCCACCATCACCTTATCAGTAGGCTCTTCAACTGGATCCTTTGCTGGTGCAGACTTACCAGTTTTAGAACCCACCTTTGGATCTTTATCCTTGGAGGATTCTTTGGTGGTGGATGGATTTCTAGTGAGCTCATACTCATCTTGTTCTTCTCCTCTTTGTTGACTTCTACCCTGGTTTGATCTAGCTGGGAGGCCTTTCATCATCAAGCGTCATCATCATCATCATCATCATGCTTTCTTTTATGGTCTCTAACCGTGTCTGCAACTTCCTTGTCTATGGCATTTTTATCCTCTATCAATGCTTCCATGAGAGCATGATATAATATGTAGTTGGCAGGATTTTTGTTGGCATATTTGTTCTTATGCATGGATTTGAAGAGAGCACTCTTTAGATCAAATTCTTTAAGTGTCACTTGATCATACGACTTGATGGGTATAAGAGGGGAGCTCTTGGTTCTTCTCTTCTTGTCCCTTTTTATTCTGATGATCTCTTCTTGACTCTTTCAGATTCTTGCTTCTTGCTTGACTCTGGAGTAGGCAGCCATAGAGTATTTCTCATACTAATCTTCAGTCTGCAGTGTATCTTTCAAGAGTCTTAAGGAGAGCATTATCAAGTTTTGTTCCTAGATACTTATCAACAACTGGAGGAACTTGGGATTGAATAGAAGCCAAAACAGCAGTAGAGTGATCAAACTTCTTTACTTCAGACATATCTTGTTCTAATCTTGCGACTCTTAGCTGAAGGGCGATGAACGGTGTGATTTCAGGGATAGGTGTGGTGATTGTTGTAGCTTCGGTGTTGATTGGTGGTGTTGGAATGGTTGTTGGGTTTGGTGTTGTTTGTTGTAGAACTGGAGGTTGCTCAAAAAACTCTTCGTTATGAGATAGATTAAGAAATTGATTACCATAATCAGAAGGCACAGAAAAGCTTGATGATGTCAATGGTTGCTCAGTAGTCTCTTTGGTAATATCCGCAGTCTTTTTAGCATCCTTCATCTCAATGTCAGCATTTTTGCGCACGTTAATCATGTACTTGTAAATATCGTCAGAATCAGATTTAGTTTCTTCATTGTCATCCTCAGTATCTGAAAAAATTGACTCATCCGGAACCCCTGGTATCTCACCTGTTCCTTCATCTGAGCCACCAGTACCAGGCTGTCTCCCTATCATTTTCTTACTATCCTTGAGAGCTTTCATTATGTCAGCGGTTTCTTGTTCAGCTAGAGTAAGAGATTAAATGCCCTTGAGCTTTTGGGATGTACCAGAAGTCCTCATCTTTGACACACTAGAGGTATCTCTAAAAGCAATGCTGGACTGTCTTATGGTTCTTGCAGGCTCGGGAACCAATTCCGTCACAATTCGTGCATGAGTATCATGAACTTCTCTTGCAGCAGCTTCTTCTTCAGCTTTAGCGAGACTGATAGATTTTCCTAATTATAGTGCAATGTCTGGTTCAGGAATGATGTTGTCATCAATTGATATTATAACAACTCAGAATTTTCATCAACCTATTTTACTATGATCACAATTGTACGGGGAAATTTTTCGCTTTATTACATTACTTGCATTGTCAATATCTCAATATATAATGTAATTTGCATAACTAAAGTAGACGAGCTCACGCAACCTATCTATGGCAATCCTGTCATCATATATGTCAAGCAAACATCATAACATGTCAAGTCAATATCATCATATTCTTTTTACAAAGTACATTATTCCTATAATATACCATTCGTAACGTTATATCAAAACGGGCTTTAAACCGTTATCATATACCTCTAAACCCTAAATTCCATGAAGGGTTAATATCTAAAGTAAATGTACAAGCTACTAAAGCATATATACAAGTAATATAACATCTCATTTGAAATATAAACTCCCTTCAGGTCAAAGTACAAGTCCTTAAAAGCACAATGTACAATTCAATAAGCATGATCTCTAAACTAGCCATTTTACCTATGTTTTCATTCTAATTTCTTCACCATCACTTGTGTGAAAGCTACTACACTCATTATTCAATATTTAAACCCTAATTATTCTATTCATAAGCTTTCATACATCATTTTCCACTCAAAACCCTAATTCAAAACCCTAAACCCTAAAACCGAGTAAAATACTAAACCATGACCCGTTTCTTCATTTTTATCCATTGTAAACTTAAACCAATACTCAAATAAGTTGTAATAACTTAATTTACAACATTCTCAATCATATACAATCATCATTTCATCATTTTACTTCAACTATATGCAAAATGAATCCAAGAAACCCTAATTGTGCCATAATTGGAACTTTGGACCCGTTTACTCGTTTTCGCCCATTTTAAACCCAAACCACCTATCAATTATTGTTATTAATCCTTAATACAATCCTTAAAAACATTAATCCCTCATTATTGATCAAATGTACATGAATTACAAGCTTGAAAATCCTAAATAAGCCCTAATGAACCCGAAACCTAGTTTCTTTCATTTTGACCCATTTTAAGCTTTCTTTTTGCAAACAAGCACCTCCATGACAAGCACCTAACCTTCCTAAGCAGCTTACACACCTTCTACGACAAATATCTTCATCATTTATAGTTTAAAATTTGCACATGGTCTCTTATTTCTTCTTGTTTAAGTCGCGGCATCACAAGGACCATCCAACACCACAAAGATACTTTCTAGCTCAAACAACACATCATCTAGCTTCTCCTCATCACCCTCTAGCCCTTACACATGTCCTCTCCTGGTCACATAACATACCTTAGCCTCCAAACTCATTTCAACTATAAATAGGACCATAAACTCTTCATTTGAACTCATCCCCCACTTCCTCCTCTATAACCCATCAAAGAAGAAATTTTTTGCTCAATATGAATTCTAAGCGATCCTAATAAGTTCCAAGAATAGAAGTGAAGCAAAATAAATCAAGAAAAGAAGCCCGGGAGTTGTTATTCTAGGTGTACGAAGC